>JAXGGA010013442.1:0-35227 GCA_038373865.1 Uloborus plumipes | reverse complement strand
CAAACAAAGGCCCCTTAAAAGTTATACATTCAGTCAAAACTAAAATGGTTTGTGGTTCGGCAAATCGTTGACATTAATCGACTAGGAATAAGAGCAAGAAAGGAGGGAACGGAGAAAAAATACTGTATCTGAAAAATTGCTGAAATGTCGCATATTTCACAAAGTTATTTTGAGAGTAAAACTGACAATTTCAGGTGATCTAATGATTAAGAATACTTCCTTTAACCCTAGTGATCGAATTTAAAATCCAATATGGGAAGAACTCTTTTTAAAAAAAAGAGTGAAAAGGCAAAGGGGGAAAACAATAGTCATGCAAAACACGCTCATTATTATTATAAAAACACAGTGAAAGCAAAAAATAGTAAACAACGATATAAACTAAAATTGTAGCTAAAAAATGATTACAAAAAACAACAACCAAAACATAATTGTCTCTTTACTTTTTGCAGAAAGCAGCAGAAAAAAAATCTTTAAAATTATTCCTTATTTTTGAAATTTGATGAATTATTGAAGAAGTTTTGTAGTTGTCACAAAAGATACATTTGAAAAATAATGATCATTTTAGGAAAATGCAGTAATTTTCAAGTTTTGTTGGTCCAGAAGAAGATGAGTCATGTCTTAAATATTCGCAATTGATAAAAATGATATAAGGACCTTAAATTGAACTACAAAAGTTGTACATGAAATAAGTGTTCCACCAATTACTTTAATCTATCTGCCCAATACTAAGAGGTCACTCGTCCTAACTGTAGTCACATACGGCAAAAAAAGTAGTTTTAAGGGGGGGGGGTGAGGATTTTCAATTTAGCAAATAAAATTTCGAATTTGACCAAATGATAAAATACGAGCATGCACACATCCCTACATCCCATAAAACGAAACATTAGGCATCTTTTATTTATATTTTTAATTGCAAGATTGCAATACAGTACAGAACCTTTTATACGGGAACCAAAATACCATGAAACCAGAAAACCGGCAGCATTTTGTTGATTTTTCCGCCACTTTTTAAAATACGCATTTTCGGTAATTTCTAAAAAATGAAGAACTTTTTTTTTTCTTTTGAAATACCTAAATGAATATGAACGGTTTCTTCATAAATACCATATAAGTGGCATATAGCTCAGAAATTTTTAATATTGTTATATCTATAAGCACTTCTGGATTGTTTTCTCTTCAGAGTTTAAGATGCATTACTATTTGTTATAGTAACTTGGGTTTTATAAACAATTGGCAAATCTCGCTTCGTAGCGATTCAGAAAACTGGAAAATTCAGTTATCTGGGATAGCTGTGGTCCCAAACATCCCGCATAATTGGTTCTCTACTGTACTCAAACTTTTGCCGAATCGTCAGGTAAAATTTTGGATTTTTTCGGAAACTCCTAGTGATTTCCTATCGGAGTACCTCTGACGCTTCTACGTAATAGGGTAGTTGTGACCTATTGAATATCCCTTTTTTAACTACTAAATATTGTTAAGAGGCTTACAAAACACAAAAATTCACCATTGCCGAATTTTAAAACACAACGGTTGATTCTTAATGATTTTTTTAAAAACCCACGCGCAAAGAAAGCGCGCCTTGAAACCGAAACCCGTGACGTCGGATGGCAGTAACTTTCAGCCTTTCATCCATAAAAATTTGATTTTTGCTATATTATCGTTTCATTGCGGGATTTTCTCCTTCCGTAATCAATACCTTAAAGTCTACTAATTCACTATTTAAAATTGGATTTATCAAAGAGCAATCCAATACCCTGCTAGGGGTGATTGTTTTGATATTTTTTGGCGAAATTCGTATTCAAATTTTCAGAACGCATCACTTGGCGAGGAAAAAAAATTGTGGCATTGCAGAGTGAACAACAGTGCGGAAGCCGGAGAAACCGGTTTCTCGCGCTCCTCTCGCTCTTTCTTCGCCTTAGTAGAAAGTTCAAAATCGCCAACGAGTGCCCAGTGACGTCACCCCCGCTTGAAATTTAAAAATTATTTAAAAAAAAACTACTTGTCGTAGCGCAAAAATTTTTTCGCCGTTGATGTTCATGTATGTTGCTCTATCATATAAAAATAAAATTGAAAAATCGAAAACTTCCCTATTATTTGAAAGAATTTTATTGAAACCGATTTCTAAATAATTTTCTGGAAAATTTGAAGAATCATTTTTTTTCTTTCCCTGTTAGCCAACTCCTCTATCTTTCTTGCACAGCATTCGAGAGCCAAGGTGAGTGGGACACTTGTCAGTTAGGTAGAGAGGACATATTTGCCCTTTAAGAATAGTGAAGTTTATACAACTGTTTCTGGACATACGCACGAAGAAAAATGCATGTGGTATCAATTTCAATTTATACTGTAACGAGTCCATAGCACCTTCAACTTTCTTAATTGACCATTCCAATCTCGAGGAAGTAACTCTAAATTTATTTACAATTATGTACACTTATTTACAATAGGAGCAGGAAACAATTGCTAAACATCCAGCAATTAGGTAGCAAACAGTTCACTGTACTCTCAACAGTAATTCAGCACCACGTGTCTAACGTAAACAGTAATTAAGAAATTACAAAAGCAAAACAAACATTCGCCCAAGCGAATAAAACGAGTCTTCCAGAAATCAAATCTGAAAACCTAGTTCAAGGCAGTTGGACAGCTATTTATACTCGAAAGGATATTTCTACAACATTCTAGCAAAATCCGGAGTGTTCTATTCATTCAAACTTAAATAATCCATTCAAGAAAATTCTAGTGATAAAAAGAAAAACCCACAACATTGCAGCTCAAAGCCAAAATGTCTTCATGCTTATTAAATTTAGGGGAAGTGCAAAAACAACAAAATGTTACAGGGTCGGTATACAAATGGTAAAAGTGATATCTGCAGATATTTTTGCAACAGGTTGCCAGATAAAACCAAAACTCAGTTCCGTATTTACGTATGGGCTTAATGGGCTATAGCTCAGGGCGGCACGAGTGGGGGGCGGCACTTTTTCCATGCAAAGTGAAGATCTTTTTTTTTCTTTTCTACAACTCTGAAATTCAACACCTCAAGGGGGGGGGGGCCAGCAGTTTCAAAAGCCCAGAGCAGCCTCACGTCCAAATACGCCTTTGCCAAAACTTGTGACACCAAGCGAGCACACAAGATTTGTAACAATACTATTATTTTTTGTTAATAAAATATAATATCAAAATACGAACAAAACTTACCGGAAAGATATGTTTGTGCATTCAGCAGAGGACTTTTATACACGCAAAAAGATAAATATAAATGTTCCTGGGTGATATTAAATGTTACTGGTTATAGTAATCTGAAAAATAATCCCAGGAAATGAACCCGAAGACGGCTGTATCAAAAGTGATTGTCTATTTCCATGACAATTGGCCAGTGATCAAAAGTTATTCTTCTTTTTTAAAAAGCATGGGAATAATAAGAAGACTTTTGTTGTTCAGTTGATCTAGACATCTGTGATAAATGACTGCAATAAAAAACCTGTTTACGGAAATTTGGTAGCACAAACCTTGCATCAGCATCACAAATTTCCATGGCCTCCAGCCCTATAGGAACCGACATGGGTCCATTCAGGAGGGACTACATCAAAGGTAATTAATTGGCAGACCGGCAGGGATCAACCCTGTGGCTACCCCTGAAACTTACACAGTGGCTCTGTGATTGATCTTCCACTAAGTTCTTGGAAGACAGCTCATTAAGGGACAATAGCGGTTTCTTGCCGTAAGATAAAGAAGGCCGAATCTTACTTGAGCCAAGAGAGAGGGAATAGCTTGTGAGGGTTTATCAGTAGCAAAGCAAAACTGTATTAAAAAGAGCTGAAATTGATGATTTTTTTAATTAATATATCTTATCTAATTTTTTTAAGTCATGCAAAATAATTAAAAAATATGGAAAGTGTTGAGGTTATCGCACAGCCTTATTTATGTTTAACTAAGTGTTATTGTTATTGTTGTTAAAATGGCAACTATAGTTAAATTGTAAAATATCTTCAGAATGTTAGTTTTATTTGAGTTAGCAGTTTAAGTTAGTTGTTTAAGGTTAACTGGTATATTGTTATGTACATTTGAGTTCAAAAGTTCTTTAATGTAATAAACTTTGCCTTTTTCCTTTTGCATCGGGCCTCTGAACTTCTTTTAATCATAACAGCAGAGCGTGGTTCCGATCGTGAACACGCTAAAAAAAAAGGAATTAGGACTGTTTAAAAGTTTTTAGTTTGCGGAACTGAGTCACTGATTTGGCTAAGTTTGGAATGGCCGTTCGGGAAGACAGTACTAAATATTTTGTGGAAGCATTTGATGGGAAGAACTTTGTTCTGTTTAAACGCCGAGTAGAAGCTGTTTTTGCAGCAAAAGAACTGGACAAGTACTTGAGACAAGAAGCTAATCTGACGAAAGATGCGGAAGTTAAAGAATCGAAAAAGGCTTATGCTTCATCGCTAACTCTGTTGGATGACTCCATATTGGTGACGATGGTGGCAGAAACGTCTGCATTCAAAAAATGGAATACTTTAAAACAGAAATGCTTAAAAGTGAGTACTGTAAGTCAAATTCTCGTAAGGAAGAAATTGGCGACTTTAAAGAAACGGCCAGATGTTGGAATGCAGTTGCATTTAAATGAACTGTTGGCGATAGTAAATGAGTTGAGACTTTCCGGTGTGGAAGTGAAGGATATGGACATAGTTATTTATATGTTAATGTCACTGCCAGCAGAATATGATGTCATTAAATCGACAATTGAAAATCAGCCGAATGAAACCCTGACATTAGACTTCATAATGCAGAGACTTTTGAGTGTGCTGAAGAATTAAAAGCTGAAAGAAAATCAGAAATTGTTTGTGTTTCGGGATCGAATGATAATACTGCTTTTAGTGCTGATAAACGTGATATTGTCTGTCACAAATGCAAGAAAAAGGGACATATTGCGAAGTTTTGTAAATCAAAATTAGTTTGCTTCAACTGTGGACGCTCAGGTCATTATAAGAAGGATTGTAAATTTCCGCCAAAATCGGATTCCAAAGAATCAGCAGCTGTTACATTTATGGCTGGAGACCCTAGTGAATATTTTATTTTAGACTCTGGAGCATGCACACTTATGAGCAACAAAAGTGAGCGGTTTACAAAAATTAAACCTTTTTCTGGGACTGTTGCATGTGTGTCTAGAAATGATGTTCTAAAAGTAGAAATTATTGGCACTATACCAGGATTTCTAAATGGCAGAAAAATAATTCTTAAAGATGTGTTGTTTGTGCCAGACTTAAATGGTCAGTTAATATCTGTCAAGAATATTCAAAAAGCTGGTTACAGTGTGATTTTTAAGAATAACACAGCTGTTGTTGAGAAGAGCAATGATAAGTTTGAATTTGCTAGACTGAATGAAAAAGGTCAGTATATGAGCCAATTTAAGCCCATTAAAGCTTCAACACATTATGTAAGTCAAAATGCACAGGTGTATGGGACATCCCTCCAATAAGGTATTGAAAGAAATGGGCCTTCCTGTTCCTCAGCCAACCATCTAGTTTTTGTGAAGAATGTGTTACAGCTAAGCAGTCCAATACTCTTATGGGCAAGAACCCAAGAAGCAGAGAAAACGTTCCAATGAGGATGGTTCACAGTAACATTTGTGGTCCGATTGATCCACCTACTAGAGATGGCAAGAAGTATTTTGTCACTATCATAGACAACTGCTCAAGATTTTGTGAAGTACATCTTTTTAAAGCATAAAAGTGACATTTTCGAAGTATTCAAATCTTTTATCAAGCAGAATCCAGGTCTCTATAAAATCAGGTGTGACAATGCTAAAGAATACGTGTCTGGTGATTTAGCGAGTTACTGCAAAGAAAATGGTGTCATGATAGATCCTGCCTCGCCATACTCAGCTCCTTTGAATGGTGTTGCCGAGAGAGCAAATAGGTATTTGTTGGAGAAAGCCAGAGCTCTAATTTATGAAGCAAAGCTCCCTAAATCATATTGGGGGTATGCGGTACAGACTACAACATACCTAAAGAATAGGTTACCAAATCAGACTGTAAGAGGCTTGCCCTTTCAGTTGAAATATGACAAGCCACCTGACATGAATATCATCAAGATTTTCGGATGTGACGCATATATGTGAGTGCCTGACAATGTCAGAAAAAAGTTGGATCCAAAATCCAAGAGAATGATTTTTATAGGATACAGTAATATGGGTTATCGACTACTGGACCTAACTACAAACCGTGTAGTGGTATCGGGAAACGTAGAATTTAATGAAGAGAAAAGTAAATGCATTTTAATTCAAGATGTAGACTATGAAGAAGCTACATTTGATGAAGTTATCACCGATCAAATAGATGTAGAAACATCAAGTTCTGATGAAGTTGCTGAAAAAAACACAAAACCAAAAAGAACTGTGAAACCACCAGCTAAGCTAGATGACTTTCTCGTGTATGAAGCAAGCTTAGCAACTTTTGATATAATTTCATATGCCAAATGCTACGGATTGTCCGTAGTTTTTACGTAAAAATTGAATCGACTACGGATTACGCAAAAGGCCCGATTTTCTACGGATTGCGACATCGACACTTGGCGCGATTATAAAAAAATATTTTTTGGCGATTGCCGAAATAAGCAATTACCGCCAATTGTGGAAGACTGCAATGCATCAGACTGCCAAGTAGAAAAAAAAAAAAAAGAAAGCATAAGTATCCGTTTCTAACTGGAATTTTTCCTTTCTCAGCACGTGGAGTGATATTTACAACAACAGTGTGCTGATCGGATTAGGCTTTGCACGTGTTTTGCGCGGCTGCTGTTTGATGTCAATATCAGCACAGCAAGGTGTAACTTTCTTCTGCAATAATGGACTATGAACAGGGTTTCCGCGGCTTTGAAAAGTCTTTGAGTTTCATTTGGACTTTCAAGTGTCCGGGAAAGTACTTGAAAGTCGTATGAGGTCCTTGAAAATTTTAAATGTTCTTGAAAACTCTAAAAGTATCAATTTCCACAGAAAGTGCGCCGAAAAATTGGCGATCTTCGAACGTTCCTGATCATGCTCGTGCAAAAAATTTTGCTCACCGAAAATCTGCAATCGTCGAAATTTCGAAATCGGAAGCTGTTTTTCAAAGAGAAAATTAAAAAAAAAAAAAAACTCAATGAAATTTCATTTAGGCTCATAATCGGTAATCGTCGAAAATTCGCAGTTGGGCGCCTCCTTATCTTTTTCCTTAACTTTTAAAACAATTTAGTAATAGTTTTAAAGTTTAGTATTAGTTTATATAGTTAAAGTTTAGTATAGTTTAGTGCTAATGTCAGGATTGGATATTAGCACAACAGAAAGTAATCTTTAATTTATTAAACATGAGCTTCTCTGAAAATTACTTTTTTACTGGGATCTTAATGATTTTCTTTTAACAAATTTAGATTTGTCTGGTAGATTAAAATTCGAACAATTTTCTTACTTTTTACTTCTATTGTCATTTTTTAGAAATTGTTAAGACTTCAATCATTTTGCATCCTGTAAATACTTCGATTATTTTGATATTCTGAAGTTATTTTTATACTCTGCTACCTTATTAAATATACTCATTGTCCATTTTATTTTGATTATTTATTTATTTTTTAATTCAAATTTTAGCTATACCAATTTATTGGTTTCTAATGGTTTTCAGGGAACCGCCAAACTTTTAAAGAAAAAGTGCTTGCTTGAGTTTTCATTTGTTTACTTAATTCAAAATGCAGACAGCTTTTTCCTCGAGGTCGAGAAAAAACGGGTAAAAACTGTAATTGTGAAAAAAAATGTACAACTTTTTCTTGGAGTGAGGGAGAGAAAGAAGGGCGTAGTGTACATTTTGCATTCACAGAAAAACACTGACAAGTTAGAGTGAACACATTATATCCTTGTCTTATTCTGAAATTATAAATTTTCTTCATGGAAAAAAGAGATAGTATAAATGTTGATTATTTTCTTTTTAATATTCAGGTGCACCATACATTAGACTTTTAAATAGCATGGCATCGTTATCTCTTAGGTACTATGAACTACTGATAATTACTGAAAACTACTGAAATTTTTTGTGATTCTACTGAAAGCTTTGGTATGAGAGTGGCATCTCTGTCTGAGGATATAGAAAAATTGCCAAATGAAGAACAATTGCTTTGGAAGAAAGCAATGAGTGAAGAAATCGAGTCAATGAAGAAGAACAAAATTTGGGAACTCGTCGAACTGCCGAAAGATGAGAAAAAATTGTCCTGCAAATGGGTTTTGGAAAAGAAAAGAGACGAGTCCCACAAAGCGCTGATTGTTGTTCGAGAATTCCTTTAAAAGTATGGAATTAATTATTTTAAAACTTATTCACCAGTTATCAGCATGTCTTCTCTCCGACTTGTGTTAAATATAATGTATCAAAAGGAACTGAAAATATTTTCATTAGATGTCAAAACAGCATTTCTAAATGGTGAACTGAACGAAACAATATTTATGGAACAACCGATTGGATACAATGACAATAGTGGTTGTGTATGCAAACTTCTCGCAAGTTTGTACGGGTTAAAGCAAGCGCCAAGTTCAAGAAATTTATGGATTTTGTGTATCGGTTGAATTTTCAACAACATAATAGTGAGCCGTGCATATTTATGAAAAGTAGTGAAAAGAGTGAAATTGTAATGGTACTGTACGTTGACGATTTAATGATTGCTGGTTCTAATGAATCGGGAACTAAAGTTGTAATTAACTTTCTTATGAGCGAGTTTGAAATGTCAAAAGCAGAGGTTAGTTTAGTTAGTTTCGAAAACATGGGGGGAAAAGAAAATTACTAACGAAAAATTGTTTGGTGATGCAAAATGGTTTTCGATTCATAACATTGAACATAACACTGGTCAACAGTGGTTTTGGTGCCGAAGATTTTGGAGGTGATTTCTTATGAATTTGACTCCCTGAATTCAAATATGCAATTAGTTTTTGCCTATCAGCTCGAATTTTTAAGATATTAGCATTTTAATGAATTGTACATAACACTATTTGAAAAGAAAAACCATGGTTTAAAAAAATCAAATTAAACAATTATTTTTTATTATATTACACAGATATTATTCATTATATACAAAAGAAAACAGAAAAAGTCCTCATATAAACTAGTTACTCACTGAATAATTTGGAAACTTCTTTTGCATGACATTCTTGAGCGTATTTTAGAACAATTCCGCGTTTTAAAATTCAGCAGTAATTTGCCATCAAGTGAGTATCCCATCTTCCTCGATAGCAATCCCCCATGCATTTTATATCTTGGTGAAATCTTTCACCATACTAATGTCTCCTAAATTATCAGGAAAATGGTCTAAGTGGTTGTGTAAATAGTGCACCTTTCTGCTCATGTTACACCCAAGTGATCTGAAATTATTCAGCATCTCATTGACTAATTCAACATAGTTTTCAGCTTTATGTTTACCCAGAAAATTTTGAACAACTAAAACAAATGAATTCCAGGCTTTTTATTCAATCTCAATCATTGAATTTATGAAGCCAGGGTCTTTAATCAACTGTCTTATTTGTGGGCCATCAAATATCCCTGCTTTAATTTTTTCCATACTCAGCTGAGGCATTTTTACCCCTATATATGCAAAGCATGATCCATTCTTATCAAGAGCCTTTACAAACTGCTTCATTAGACCCAGCTTGATATGCAGTGGTGGAAAGATGATCTTCTCTCTTGGAACTAAAGGATCATTGATGATATTCTTTTCCTAAACATCCTTGTTTGCTGTCCTAAGCCACTCTTTTCTAACCCAGTGTTACGTTTTGTCTCTGCTATCCAAGATGCACAAGAAACAAGGTCAATCAGTCAGTTTTATATCTTATATTGTTAGTCTTCTTTTTATAATAAACTAGGGTTATTACCTGGCGTTGCCCAGGTGCTTATTAATACAACATAGTGGTTCAAATAGTGTTGAATGAAAATAATTGTAGCAGTAATTGTTTTCAACTTATTTCATGCTAAAATGAAAAAGGTGAGCCTTGAATTGGTAATTTATTGTTAATCATAATCTTTGTCGGAAAATACTCGTATTTAAATGTGTTAAGTGTTTTCAATTTGTATTCTTAAAGACTCTATTACTCTGTCTATTCAAAATTGAAAGAAAATGGCCATTTTGAGACGAAAAATTTGAATTTTGAGCTTTTTGGAGTTTTTAAAAATTTAAAAACCCCGCCTATGTGAATTCTAGTGCACCAAGGAACCTCTGTGCCAAGTTTGATGAAAATCCGACGAAAACTGTGGATTTGTATAAGGAACAAACAAATATATATATATATTCATTTTTATACATATAGATAAATTAAAAAAATAATTATTTTTTCAATAATAATTAGTTATTTCATAAATATTATTATTTTAAATTTAATTGCTTTCAAAATAAAACATACAATAAGGAAAATATACAAGAATATGTCCCTGTATAAATTTTATAGCACTCATACTTGAGCTTAAAACATAGAAAAAAGCATTGACAGATAAGTGAATTTATCTAAAAATCTAGAGCTGATACAGAAAAACTGCTTGCATATTCAGATTTAGCAATAAAAATGTAGTTAAAATCTGCTCAAAAATCCTAGGCACCAAAAAAATTTTTTTTTTTTTTTGTAGGCCTGTGTAATAGGCCACACAGGTTAACTTCACGAACTGTTTTCCAGGCACTACTATTTTAATAGATAAAAAGAAAAATAAAAAAGAAAAACTTGAAAACAAATTTATTGGAAAAAGCAAAAAAGAAAAAGTAAATTTGCAAATTTGTTGAAATAACAAAAATATTAATGAATTTAAAGAATGAATATTATATCTGGGTCTAGTGAAATAGGGTTTAAAAACAGCTGTAGAAAACTGCTGCAGTTAAAACATTATGGAGGTAATTGTTGAACAGAATTAATATGTGTAGAAGCTGGTCAACTAGAAAAACTCAGACATGCCTATCTTTCAAAGGGAAAATTTTGAAAACGCGTATGCACGTTAAGTACAGTCTAGTTTCTGAACATGTTATATAACATTAGAACATTAATTTCTTTTTAAGTATTTGAAGGTTGTAATTTATGCTATAATAAATGAAATGCATTTTCAGTTTGGTTTGTTGATTACCACTATTAAGGACCTATTTGTAGTCAAACAAAATCGTAAGTTACCCCTAAAATTTTCCTAAAATTTTGTCAAAATGTTCCTAAAATTCCCTAAAATTTTTCAAAAGTCTACTGCGAGCCCTGTATGCCCTTGACGGGATGCTACAAATGAGAAATAAGCAAGACTGATGTGAAGCATCTTGGGACAAAGTATCATGAAGCTAATCAATAGAAAAGAAAGAGTAGCAAAAAAAGAAAAAATGAAAACGTGCAAAACAAAAAAAAAAAAAAAATTGTCACAGTTTTTTCCCCCTCTCTCTCTCATTTGGGGGCCCTTGACGATCGCCCACGAACCGCCTTGGAGAGTCCAGGCCAACAAGGTCACATACACCAAGGTCGAAACTTTTCAAGCCCAGTTCCAAGAAAAGTCGAAAAGTCAGGGAAAAGGGTACATTTTTTCGTCCCTTTTAAAAAGAAGCTCAAATAGATGTGAGATGTGCCGAAAGTAGGCTCTGAGAAAAAGAACTAATGAAAATTTTTATTTTTAGTGTGGAGCATTGAACATTTGACCGTAATTTTAGATCCTAAATGGCTAACCCATTAAAAAAAAAAAAAGACAAATGTTTTGCTTGATATGAGCAATGCATAGGCTTGCCCCCCCCCCCCTCTCGACGGGCATGTCCCGGTATCTTCATCTCTACCCTTTCGAGAAATGTGGATAACCCTTTAAATAGAGAGCAGGAAAATTACAGCAACTGCATGGGTGGATTTATGGAGGGGGGAGGGCATGCTCTGCCAGTTTATTTGGGATGATTCTAAATAATGAAAGCATACCTACCAAAATCATGAAGTGAGAAATCATAAAACTTTTCTAAGAAATTCAGAAGAGTTCTAAAGAACGCAGAATGCCCTTTTCTGATAGGAAAAAACACTTCATTAAATAAAAATGATAAGGCATACTGGTCTGCTACAGAGGTGTCTGAAATGACTTTTAAAGTGAAAGGGCAATTCTTTAAATGAAAATATAGACAAAAGCAGTGCAAGAGATTAAAAAAAAAACAGAGCAAAATGTTTTCTAAAGAGCTTGACCTGTCTCTATGGGGAAGATGGACAAAGGGTATATAAACTATTTTTTGAGAGGAGGGAGAAACGTCAAAATACATGTAAAATGTAACATTATTTTTTTAAAATATAGGTGATGGTCCAAGTTATGGGCCTGCTTCTTGCCCCACCCTCTTAAGGGTTTGAAAACCAGCTATCATTAACAAACATGGGCTTTAAGGCTCTTCGATACCCCTGCCCGAATTCTGAGACGGCAAAAACACGAAATCGGTGGCAACACAGTGGGTGTATCTGAGAGGGTTTAACTCGAATTTTTCGCACTACTAATTGGTCTGATTTCATGATAGACAGCGTCAATCATTTCGTCCTTGAATGGACGGCCATAAATGTAAAGTGTCCAGTTGATACGGGATCTTCTTTGCGGTTGTACATGAGCAGAGGGGTTCTGTTCTATTCTAAAACCAGTTTTCCACCTGACTTGTTTCCTCACGACGGAAACAGGCTGTGAGCGCTAAGTACTTAGAGGATAGAGGGGAGCAGAGGGTCCATTATTTCCTTCCTTCTCCTTTTTTTGCTCGAAAAATTTTGAACCACGTTATGCTTATGTGACATTAGATCTTCAAACCGAATTCTTTATTTCCTTTGAAATTTAAGGGAGTCATTAAGTAACGTTTTAATATTTATTTCAAAATTTGTCTTATTTTAACTGGTTAAAATTTATTTATTTGTTTCTATATAGTTTTTTGAAGCGAGGGGGGGGGGGGGGCGGAACACTAATGATCTTTTCAGCTTCACTGATAAAAAATTGCATTCTGCGAAATTTCTGAAACTATTCTTGAAAATAAAAACGATAATGGAATAAGGTGACATTTCGACGAATTCTAGGGGATGGCGATGTAAGCATAAATAAAAACATTTGGTAGTTATTGTAGTGTGTTTTTGTAGATGCTAGTTAGATTAATGTTGCAGAAATAGAGAAGAATATATCGAGAGAATTTTTCGAGCACACTCACTCTCCGTGCGCGGATTTCTCAAGCAGTTTAATACAAGAAATCTATACTTTTTTCTTTAAGATTTTTCCATCCATCGAAAAGAAAAGCAACAGGATGAGGAACATGCGAGTTGGCAAGATAAAAAAAAAAGGAAGAGCGAAAATTATTGTAACAAGCAGAATTGTAAGCAACCAAAATCGAAAGTAGAATTGATTTCTTGAGAACACAGTAACATGCGTATGCATCTATAATCCCAACATGGAATCGTTGTTGGAGGGGGGGGGAGAAGGATGCCATATTAGTAACCACAAATATTTTCAAAAAAATGCATGTGAGGTAAACACAGGTGCTCATAGGAATTTTTCAAAAAGAGGGTGCAGAGTTGTAAATCTATCTTGTTGCATCGCTCCTCTTCAATGCCCCGATAGACAAACATAATTACAAAAAACTAACAAAGTAAACAATTAAATTCATTTGCAAAAGACCGAAAATCTTTCAATTTTAGAATAATTTGTTTTTCATCTCTGGGTACGAGTTTCACAAAAGATACACAAAAATGTGGCTCGTTTTCTACAATGATTTTGATCACTCATTTTTACAACATGCATAATCGTTATAATAAAATTATATTAACGCTACATCAAAACAATATCCGTGTTAAATAGTGATGTAGAATTATGAAATGCAAGTAATGAAAGATTTTTTGACTTAGTTGTCAATTGAACTCACCAGTGACTGTATAAAAAGGGGTTGACTATATAAATAGGATGATAGAAACTGAAAAAAAAAAAAAAAAAAAATCAAGGGTGATGGGGGGGGGGGGAGCAGAGTGTAAAATTTTGAACATATGTTCATATGATAAGAAATAAACAGTTCTATAATACTGAGAGATCGTCATCAATCATCGAACGAGAAACGTCTTGATCCCAAATACTGCAAGCGACAACGTTTTGCAGATTATCTCGCAAAATATTTTTAATCAGGGCTCAAAAGTGCCATAGATCAAATTAAAAAAATGCATTAATTAAATAAATCAAATAAAGTGAGCCATACGTGATCCCCTATAACTTCTTTAGTGCTAAAGGAAAAAAATAGTATGAAATTTCAAAAAGCATTATTTGAGGAAGTGGAGGCAATGAGACAGATTACATACCAATGACATCCCAAGTAGCACACTTCGTTTTTTAAAAGTTGTAAAATGGTTATTAACGTTGTAACAACTAGGGATGCACCGATTAATCGGCCATAATCGGCCACTTTGCCGATTATCAATAATCGGCAAAATCGGGCCGATTAATCGGCTGAAAAATATTTTTCAGATATTATTCTTTAAAGTATACTTTCACTAGGAAACTATGATGAATAATTTTATTAACAGTAATAATAATCCTCATGGTTGATATTAAGTTTTATTTAATTAATTCTACTACTTTGAATAAATTATAGACAATGATGCAACATTTTTCATGTGGCGATAATTTTCTCCTTAGCACAGTGCTTTCAGATAACCTCTAATTTTCAAAGTATTGAATTAAATTGCTACTAATTACTAAAATATATGAATTAAAAGTACTCTTAAATTGGAGTGTTCACCACACACTCCCCCTCCCCTCCTTTTTTTATAAATTTTTATTTCCAATTAACATAACTAATAATGTGCTAATAATATTATTGGCACTAATATGAAATTTGGTTCTAAGAAATTTGATAAAATATTGAAAATATTTTGTGAAAACTAGGAAAATGAAAAAAAAAATCTTCTCCCAAAAATAAATTACTTACTATTTCTAAACTTGGAATTGTTAAAGCGACAAAAACAGTGATGGTAAAATTGGTAGTAGAAAAACAATTATCCTTATCATTAATCGGCTCAGCCGATTAATCGGTAATCGGCCAATTTGCTTATCGGTGCATCCCTAGTAACAACCGCTTAAAAACATTTATAAAACGTTTAAAGGTTATTTGTGCTACCTGGGATTGCTACAAAATAAATATATTCTGTCCTTTGTCTCAGCTCTTTTCACCTCTTGATCCGAAGTACTGCAGGCTGGGTTTTGTCGATTTTTTTCAAAAAATCTTTTTACTTGGTATCAATCTCTTTCACTAAATTCTATTTCTTCTGAAGTATAAGAGGTGAAATATGAAAATAAATTAATTTTAAAATAATACAAAATGAGTCAATATAAACGCGTTGGATCTTGACTATGACAGGTACAAATAAATATGAACTGAAGCAAGATAAATCGCGAGGGAAATACAGTTGAGCAGTTAATTACTTGCTGCTGAGAATCACAATACCGAACTTTCTTGCTCACTGTCTGGTATTCTTTGACACACAGCCTCAATGAGTGCTGTGTCGATTTTGTGAGAGCAAACTTTTTCGAAAATGAAAAGAGTTCGGGAAATATATCCCAAATATAGTGCAAGAACAGTTCTTTGATCTTGAACATGAGCAAATCACCAGGGCAAAGTTTGAAATAACGTTATGCTCTGAGAAAACGAGCAGCAAACGTTGAAAGAGAAACCTCGTGATCCGAAGTACTGCAGGCTGGGTTTTGTTGATTTTTTTCAAAAAATCTTTTTACTTGGTATCAATCTCTTTCACTAAATTCCATTTTTTCCGAAGTATCACAGGTGAAATATGGAAATGAATCAATTTAAAAACGATACAAAATGAGTCAAATATAAACGCGTTGGATCTTGAATATGACAGGTACAAATAAATATGAACGCGTTGGATCTTGAATATGACAGGTACAAATAAATATGAACGCGTTGGATCTTGAATATCGTCAGCACCATGCTAAACTAACGAATGTGAAAAATCGCGTTTTTCAAGTTCGTTTTTCCAAGTTCGAATGTGGGAAAAAGTTATATGCAGTGTTTTGGCTCTCCGGAAAAGTGCCAATTTTCACATTCGTAAGTTTAGCATGGTGGCGACGATATGACAGGTACAAATAAGTATGAAAACTGAAGCAAGATAAATCGTGGGGGATATAATATACCCATATCTTTATTATTTTACAATTTACAACCGGTTTTCAAAGCTTAAAATGATAAAATCCACCTAATAACAACATTATAAAGCATACACTTCCCAATTCAAATTGCTGACACGTGTTTCGAAACTATTAAAAGCTCCTTTTTCAGTGTAAAAGATAAGAGTTTATGAATGAAACATCATTCGGCAAAGAATGTTTTCTTCAATGAATTGGGGTTCCTTGCAATCAAACCTGTTCTTTGGACGATTGGGGGGGGGGGGGGGGGGTCCAAAGAACAGGTTTGGACCCCCCGATTATGGAAACAATGTAAAAGCACATTTGTGTGAGTGTATTTCCCTTTTTCTTCACAATATGTATTGAATTTGCCCCTTTTGCCCTGACCCATCGTTTACGGGGCCCATTGCCCCCTTATCCCAATTGCTTCGAAAAATTTTGTTGCGTTTTTTGTCGCTTCCACTTAAATGTAAAAATGTTTTTACACATAATACAGTCTTGTTTCCCTGTAAAATTTGCATTGAATATAGAGCCTTATAGTATATTTCCTCTATACTCTTCTGGATAAGGGCGTGCACAGGAGGGGGGGGGGGGGAATGCGTACACCTGTTGGTCTGAGTCCCGAACCTGACGGGGCCACCAACTTTTAGAAAAATTTTAATACAAAGCTTTTTTTAAGTATAAATTAAATGTAAATCTAATCGATAAAGAGAGGACGTTTTTGCTAGTAATGTAAAATACTAGTAAGTACATATATTTGAAATTAGAATAATTCATAGAAACCTATAGGAGTCCAGCACGAGTTATGTCAAAAAAGAAAGCTTCGTTTTGTTAGCATTTGGAAACTGATCACAGCACAGATACAGCTGTTGGAGTTTTAAACGGAGAAAAAATCCTTTTAGAATGGATTTTGGTAAAGTGGTCGACTAAGCAGTGGACTAGGGCCCCCAATTTTTGGGGGTTCTCCAAATGACTAAATGTATTTATGTTTCCGTCTACTATTGACGAAAAGGAAAGACACTTACGATTTTTCCCTTTATTTACCCCTTTTCTTCTTTATACCTAAAGTGTAGGATGCTGCTTTGCACCCGAGATAATATTTTAAGATTATACTTGAATACCTGAAGTCGGCCCACTGGTTCGTTGTGAATATTTGTGTTTTTAAATTTTAATTACAGAGGACTCGAAAAAGTATTTTGCCTAGAGCCCTGTAATTTCTTAGGCTTGGCCCTCTCGATCAGTAAAACATTTCTAAGGAGGAGGAAAAGTTCAAAGTTTAGAATAATGCTTAATTTTGTGATTGCAAGGGACTCAGACCAAATAATAACTTCCTTTTGCTTCAAAAAAAAAAAAAAAATCGGTAGCAAAAGAAATGTTCTCCATTTTTAAGATTGTTCTTAGTTTTATTATTGCATGAGTAAATTCAAGCTGCTACGAGTACCATGCTCCTAAGAGCCATTCCCCTTCACAAATTTTTGGATTGGTGCCCCTTTCTATTGTTTCAACTGAATTTTTCTCAACTCGTCCTCTATTCATCAAAAATTGTGGTTTTAAAAGTGCAATTTCGAAAAAATTACGAGAGAATCCTAAGCCCCCCAATGTCCTCAGAGATAATCCAAATCATACTTTAATTTGAAAACAAATTTAGGATGGGGCACCAACTTTCTGTTTTTCTTCTCACGTTACCAAACATTATCTAAAATTGCAATTTTTGAAGCTATTTTCGAAAATTTTCCTCACTCGTTACACCCTTCTCAATTTTCTTCAGCCTAATTTTGCTAACAAGCCCAACAATCTGGCTGGAACTCTTCAGTCTGAAGTTCTTCGTTTCTGATCTTTCGAGTATTTGGTAAAACTCGAAAATTTCGTAATATATATGTTATGAATAAACTCTTGAAAAATTTTTAAAAAATCATTAAAAGCTGCAAATCAATGCAATTCCTATACTATGCCTGCACCATCGCTCAGAAAAAACTAAAAGAGGAAATATTATTTCAATCATATCAAGACTAAAGTATTTATATTTTTCAGTTACTCTTGAATATATTTGGGTATCACCCCCTTCCAGAAGAAGAAGAGTGTCAGCCGGCTCAAATGCCCCCATAGGAAGACTAATGCATTTGATAAGTTAATATGAAATATGTTTTGAAATGTGGGAGGGGGGATTCAAAATTAAAGTTTGTATATTTTTCATAAAATAATTCCATTTTAATGTCACACTTCAGGGGGTTGTCTGTGTCACCCGGCTGAACATTCTCCCCCCCCCCCTCCCAGCAGATAGTACTACTGGATTTCTTAGAGTAACTGTAATTTGAATTATTGGAGAAAACTTCCAGAATTGAAGTGCATACTTAAATATTTCATAAACTCTTTGTATTTATCCCGATGTATATTTATTGATGAGTAATTTGAAGTTGTATGATTTTATTAAAATGTTCTTCCCAAAAAGTATAATAGATTCAATTTGACATGGAATGTCACTACCGCAGAACTTCTAATGAGAAGAGAATAACAATTTAAAAATTAACATAGTAGTACAATTTTTAGTTAAAAGAAAAATGTTTCATTTCAAAACAGTTTTAAAATTAGTTACTTAATTTAACCCGTTAATTACAACACTAGTATTTATATATTGTAACTTGACTTTAATATCCAGCTAATTAATGAATCAATAACAGAAACTGAAGACAATTAGAAATATCGCGACTGCTATTTCACTGTATTTAGGGCCATTTTCCTATAGAAACCGATGCATCAGACCTTTTTTAAAACAAAATTGTTTTCCTCTTTTATGCTAAGTTTTAAATAACCAGATCAATTAATGGAGTGTTTGCATTAGCATCGCAACTATGATAACACGACATAGCTGATTTTAGAAAACTTATCAAATAGGATTTTGATAAATAAATAGATAAATAACAATAATAAATAAATATATAAAATAAAATATAATCTAAACGATTTATGAAAAAAAAAATACATTCATAGAACAAAAAATGAGCACAATCTCAAATGGGGGCTAAATATTTGATTTTTCTTGCATTACTTTTTCGAAAATCAACGTATTAAAAATTAAGCTTCAAAACCAAAATTCATTTTTTGAAAAGATGACTTGATTTCATGTCACCAAGCCTAGAGAAATTACGTATAATATTTACTGCATAACGTACGAGCTGGTTCATATACTTTTCCTCGCTCAAAGTAAAACTTAGTCATCGTAAATATGCTGCAAGTTATCAACTAATATAAATATCATTCAATATTATTTAGAAAAAAAAAAAAAACTTCCAAGTCTCTGATCAACTTGAATGTTTACTGAAAGTGAATTTATTTATTTTTAAAATGCACATACTTGCTCCTTTTTAATAAAATTTTATTTATTGATTTTAATAAATTACTATCTTTTGAGGTAATCTTATGATTTAAATCAATATTTGATTATTTTTCAAAAATAATTATCTGTTAACTAAATAAACTCTTCTGTTGCGAATTAATTACAAACTATTTTAATAATTACTTATGTTTCTTAATATTAATTAAACATTTAATTATTATTTTATGTTATTTATTTATACATTTATTTATTGTTAAATGATTAGATAAGCGCCGGTTTTTCCTAGATATCCAAGCCGAATATTAATCCTAGCCCGACCCTGAAATCAGCATCGAAAAAGATATTACATAAACAACATCGAGAACTTCTTGGATAAAAATCGAATAAAGAAAAAACCAGTGAGTTCGGTAAGAACGGGTGTTGTCTATCTCACTAGTAAAAGCAGACCAACTCACAAAACCACGAAGGATGAAGTCATTAGTGCAGAGGGGTCTGATAATTTATTGCCTGTCACTCGAGGCAAAGGGGAGACGAGAAAGTTTCTCCTCGAAGTGGGAAGAAATGGGTGTGTTCTGGCAGGAGGCGTGATTTTTCGCAGTTTCTCAAGATTTTACTAAAATAGCACTTTTGGTAATGCAAATAATTATCGAGGGAGTTGTCTTAGAAAGAAACTTGAAATATGCTTTTAAAGACAAATGTCCAAATTTCTCTTTCCTGTTTTCCGATTTACTGTATCATTTCTCAAACGTTGGAAAAATGACGTTTAAAAATTAAAAATGTTATAAAAAAATTTCCAAAACGACCACAGAAAAAACAAAAACAAGGAAGGATAATTCAATGTCATCGCTATCATTTCCAACAAACCGCGTGAAATATTCTGATATTTTCTCGCGTTATGTCGAACACGAGTTGCAAATTTTCCCGTAGAGAAAGCATTAGCGTCGAAATCCAAGATGGACGGTAGCAAGGAGCCTTAAGGGATAATAGTAAGTTCTTATGAAATTAAGCATACATGTAGTTTTTGGCAAGAATATCAGGAAAAAAGTTTTACAATTATTAAAATTTTCAAAAAAAAAGGGTAAGTTTAAAAGAAAGATACAAAAGCACTATGTTAGTGTTTATTTTTTCCATTATATGCACAGCTTTTACAAATTTACAAAGTAACGTAACATGCCATTTGATAAATCAATATTTAAATGGTGTTGGGTCATTCCATGTCAAGTGTACAAGTCGTCCCCACTCGACCCCCTCCGATTCTGATGAAAATTTTTTTGGATGTACATATAAGACTTGCATGAAACCATACCAAATTATAGCTCCATAAGCCTTATGGCTCAGCCAGTAAAAATTATTTTATAAAGGCCTCTTTTTGATGTGTTGAAAAAAATTACAAAATCGTCAAGTTTGTGCTTTTTTTGTTCGTGACCTAAGACGATTATCAGGCTCAAATTTGGTGATTCTGATCACTGTTTAGGGTAAAATAGCCTATTTGTGTAACAAAAGCTCCATAAACTGTAAATTTTTTGCAATTTGCTGCCAAAGTTGGTAAAAATCGTATTTTGGCAAATTTTGATCATACGTCATCAGCTTGTATCTGCTGAGAAAATGACTTTCTGAAGCTAATTCTTTCCTCATTTGTAGCCTGATAGTTCGTCGGAAAGGTGTGCAAGTGGCATCTTGATAGCTCAAATCAGGGGTCTCCAACCTTTTTTACTCGGGGGCCAAATTAAAAATTTTTGGAAGCGAGGCGGGCCAACGGTCCAAAAATAGTTCAGTTCAGATGGTTTTTTTGTAACATTACGGAAACTCGTAAAATTTGGAGAGCTGTTCAGAAAACTGAAATAAGTCATTTTTTTCCTATAAAATGTATTTTGCTCTCCAAAAGGAGTTAAAAAAAAAAGCCAAATTTGTCTAAAAACTAAATCCTTGCAATGTACTACAATTTTATTATATGAATTTTATGTATTAATGATAAGAAACTTAACAATAAATGAGGACAGAGCAAGTGCAACGCTTAGGATAATTTTTAATGAGAAGATTGCATTTGTTTGCCTTTTAAAATTTCAGTCCATTTAGGGTCAAACTTTGTAGTTCCTATCATTAAAGTTGATTTTAAATGTCATTTGATTAAGAGGATCTGTACTTAGATTTAACAGACTTCATTTTTGAAAAGGTCTGCTCACACTGGTAGGTAGACCCAAAAAGAGAAAACATAACTCGAGCGTGATTTTTTATGTTCTTAAAGTCTTTTTCCGGGAGAGAACTGTAAAATGAAAGTAGATTACCTTCTTTTTAGCATTCCTGGAAAGCAGTCTTGAGTGAGTCGTTGGTAGTAAGTTCGATGACTCAGTGGCGGCTCGTGCCTTAACTTAGTGGGTGGGCCCGCAATTGTATGTGTTCCCAGTAATGCTTACAAAAATAAAATGAAGGAAACAACTAATAAACTAATGCTGAGCGACGTAAAATAATATTTAATTCTATTAATACAAATTTGCATTGCAAAATTATCTTATTTGATTTGATACATAGGTTTTATATTTTAAATGTTACTAGCAGTACCCGCACGGCGATGCCCGTGCAATAAATGTAAAGGAAGTTAACTAAATAAAGTTTAACTCACTCTTAAGACTTTTCTTCTTTTCGTGTGCGTGTGACAAACTTATTTATTTTTAGCAAAATTTTTACGTTTCAATGGAACTTTTGACACAACTGTAGTGCCAAGATTTTTGAAAACTCTCAACGAACACAGCAATATTGCCCTTGAAATTTAATATAATTCACCTATTTAACAGTAATTTCAATGTAAAATTGGTCGCCAAATTTAAATTTATTAACATAGGGAACCGATTGTGTCAGGTAGCTCAGCCACAACCATTCTTCCATGATTTTAATGTGAACATCAAAAGGCAAGAAATATGTCTTTCGCACCATCTGTTTGAAGTGATTTCAATCTAACAGTGACCCTCAAATAAGCAAGATTTCACTGGCTGGGAGGTTTGGTAATTTTCTCGATTGTTGCCAAACTGTACGACGCCAAATTCGAAGGGTAACTGAATAGCGGTGTTACCGAAAATGTCAGAATGGAACTATTATTGTTAAAAATTTAGTGATGGTGGCATTAAATACATGTTTTAAACATGCAATAAAATACTCTTTAGACTGCAAACAAGTGCTGTTCTTTCCCAGAGCATTTTCTTTTTCTTTGATTTGGAGAAATTATTGTTTGACAGGCTGGGAGGTTTGGTAAATTTTTCGATTGTGGCCAAACTTTACGACGCCAAATACGAAGAATAGTAATCACTATTTTTTTAACAATAATATGTCCATTCTGACCTTTTCGGTAACACCGAATTTTGAGGAAGTCAACTGAATAAATTTAAATTCACTCCAATGTCCAATCCCCTCTGACGAAAAATTATTATATCCTTTAGCTCAAATGCGCTCCATCTTTTAAATTCCACTTAAAGTCATGTTAAAGTTTAAATCAATTCGCCAAATAAATCAAAAAGACAGAAAATTAAGAAAGAAATAGGAGATATTAATCATTCTAATTGAATAAATTTTCAAGGCTTAAATCTACCTGCAAATTTAAACCACAAAGTAACTTCAGGGACAAAAGAGCAGCTGATCTGGAAAATGGATCTAGTGTTTCAGTTCTGCGTACCGAGTTATGCCTTGAAAATCGGCTAAATTTGATTAATTAATATCTCCTGTCGTAATTAACGGACGGAAACGTGCTAAAACTTTTCTTTTTCAGAAAAAAAAACCCTTTCCAGCGATATATAATGTTATGGGGTGGGGAAAGGTTTTCTCCCCTCAATTGTGGCGGATACACCAAATATGAGACTAATTAATTAATTTAAAAATAACTAATTGGAAATTTAAAATTTGGCTTTCAAGGTGCACTTTACTGGGATACGTTCGAATTTTTGAGCCAAGTTTCATGTCTGTGGGTGCTGTGGGGGCTTCTGGCCAGCGGTTACAAACAAACGAACAAACAAACACCGTCACCTTTATATATATAGATACCAGCAGTAAGCGATCAATGTAATAATAATAACCATATTTTGCAGACAACAGACTTCCTATACATCACTAATGTTTCGCAAAGCTAGCTTTCATAATTTTGCCATTTTCGGACAGTGAAAATATTCATCACATCAAAAGTGTTACGCCACAAGTTGGTGCCATTCCTCAAACATTACGGGACTGCACTCAAAAAGAAAACAAACATTTCTGCCTAAAAACACACCCTCTCACCTCCGAAAAATTTCGACAATCTGCACCATGAATTTTTGAAAGCACCTATCATCAAATTGAGGAACTCATAAGGTAAATGACTCGATATAGCCATGCTTACATTTTTTTTTTTTAAATTTGTATACAAATGTTGCAATTTCGTTCCATGAAAAAACAAATCCTAACGGTGTTAAAACTTAAAAATGTCACTTTTATAGCCATGATATTTACATTAACTTTCAATTTTAATGTATGTGTATGCTTTTAAATAAATTGGAATACACTGGCTTGAACAGTTATGGTTCCACTCACTTACCAATGTATGATCGTATACTCAAACTAGTGATGAGCTGATTTTCAGGAAATACACAAAGAGTACAGAACAATATTAAAACACTTATTTTTCTTACAATATAAGTTGGATCTTGACTTGCCGATTCGAATAACATTAAAATTAAAACACAGATAACTGACTAAGTGATTATGTTTGTCAGAAATATTTGATTAACTGGTAATTAATTTCTTTTTGAATACGTGATTTGACTGATAGTCATGGTAACATGTTATATGTTAGAAATATAAAATCTTGTAGAACGCCTAGTTTTTCAGATCCATTAGGTACCGTTATTAACCTTTGATAGAAATTTTTAATTTCACTGCATTGCTTTTAAACAGTATTTAATATTTCATATATTATAAAACTTCAGAAAAATATATTGCAAAATATAGTATTTAAATGTTTCGAAATTTTATATCCACGTGTTTCCTCTATGAATTATGAAGCAATTTGTAAAATAATAATAATTTAAAGAATAAGTGTATTATTCATTTATACATTTTTTAGCCGAATATAGTTTTTATATACAGTAGACGTTGATCCACTCAATATTTTTATGAACGTTTAAGTTCAACGTTTTGTTTTTTCTGGTTACTGCTTTAAGTGAATTTGTAGTAGAAGGTTAATGTTACGTGTCATAAGATTTAAGAAAAGTTGCGCAGTAGCAAAAGTTTTTATTCAACATCTAAGTGTTTTTTCGGACATTAAAATCTCTTTGAATGTGATAATATTAGTTGCAGGGATGATTATCAAAAAGGGGGGAGGGGAGGACTACTTCATCGATATTTTAGGGGGAGGGTGTTGGCTGATTTTTGGACGACTATGGTCCTGGATATAAATGTAATCATTGATTCGGCTAAGTAAATGTAGCATTTAGAGCTTAAGAATACTTATTAATTCTCCAAGCATTTATAATGTCACACCCGGAAGGAGGACCAAGTTTCTAGAGTTCATACAATACTTACAACACTATGAGATTAAATTCAAACTAATACCAAGAAAATGGCAAACGGTCTGCAAGTCAAAAATAAAGTCTTCACACAAAAATTTTGAGAATAAGAATCTCTGTTCCCAAACGCAAATTAACCAATAAAATATGCATGCATTGTATTACAAATAGGTGAGGGGAGCAGTAATGAAATTAGCAATCTCTATGCCTGTTAGTAATAGGTGTTGAAAGTAAAAAATAAAGACAAAAAAAAAAAAAAAAAAGAGGACTTGTTATAAAAATCATTAAAAAAACAAAAAAGAAAGAAAAAGAGAAAAACAAAGAGCGCGAAATGAAAAGAGGCGAGTTTTCTCCCTAACGCAGGGACCTGACATTATGCAGTGAGGAGACACTTCCCTCTCCATCGCTTTGGTTAGGGACAAAGGGAAATCTTGGGCCAGGAAAGATGGGCCCACAGTAGGGTGGAGCGAAAAAAATGAATTTTTGATTTTCGTAAACGGGTACCTTTCATTTACTGTGAATGAGGATAAGTAACAATTCTGCAAAATATTTCACTTTTGCGACGTCATATTTAGTCTGCGCATTTGGCCTAAAGTTTTGAAATTTTAGATTTTTTTTAGATTTTTCAAATTTTTTAAAAAAATATTGCAAATGATAAAACTAGTGACGGGTGGTTATTAAATGGAAGAAAAAGGTTTGAAATATACAAGAAATATTTAAAAATCATTTCAGATTATAATTTCAGTCTGCGCATTAGGCCCAAAGTTCATCAAATTTTCAGAAATTTCCGATATTTTCAATATTAGCAGAAATTTTGTAATTCAATATTTCCTCTCAATATTTACTAAAAGTGCCTTCAAAACATTTTCTTAATCATTTTGTTGTTTCTTAGAACTACTCAACTCTATGCTTGCTCATTGAAATTATCCAGGACTCACCACGAGGAAGTGGCCGCACTTTGGGTGCCACTCGCTTCCAACCTCTTGCTTCCAACCGATGAGAGCACACATTTATATTTCTTAGGCAAGTCAGAAACAATAAATTGTTTCTTTGAGTAGGAAATTGTTTGCATTGGTTTTGATGGATGCACTACAAAGACAGGAAAATAAAGGTGTAATACGGAAACTGGAAGAAAAACTTGGTAGACCTCTGTAATGGAACATTTGCCAAATACATTTGAATGAACTTAATTTCCTGCATTTTTTGCAAAAGCTAGATGGACCTACTAGTGGACCAAAGTGATTTTTGGGCTTGTTAGACGAAGCTAAACATGTTATACTTTCAAATCAGTTCAATATGAACCTATAGAATTTGCCATTGATCAGATTGATTTTGACAATAAAAATGGTTCAAGCACTGAGCAACAGTAACTTCATGATATGAGCAAGGTAGTTTTGACTGGGAAAATATCCAAAAAAATGTGTAACAGAAGTCTAAGAAAGCTTTCCCTAGTCAGATGTTGACTACAGCAAACTATCTTTAGACTATAATTTTCAAAAGAGTTCATAACTTTCGCGGGTAAAAGTGTCCTTGCTCTTTTAGGATGAAGTACAGACGTTACTAATTTAGCTATGAATTCGTGTGAGATTTAAAGATTATCTTTCCGGGAAAAAGCAGAAAATTGTATTCACATCTATGTATACTTTGCACCCAAGAAATATGCTGTTATCAAATGTATGTATGTTTGTTCCTTATACAAATCCAGTTTTCGTCAGATTTTCAACAAACTTGGCACAGAGGTTCCCTGATGCATTAGAGTTCACATAGGCAGGGATTTTGAAATTTAAAAGAAATCCAAAAAGCCCAAATTTCAAATCTTTTGTCTCAAAATGGCCATTTTCTTCCAATTTTGAATATATAGAGTAATAGAGATAAGACTTTAAGCACACAACTTGATAAAATATAACACATTTAAATAGGAGTATTTTCCTACAAAGATTACGATCAACAATGAATTATCCATTTAAGGCTCAACTATTTCTTTTTAGCATGAAATAAGTTTTTATGTTCCCATGTGGATAGAATTCATTCAAATATTTTTTAGAGCTATGTTGTATTAATAAGCACCCGGGCAACGCCGGGAAATAATCTGGTTAGTTCATAAGAGAGAGCATATAAAGAAACTTGTTTTAAATCGTATTATAAGCGCTCAATCTAGAAAACAAACAAGCAAACATGTGAGAACGCTTCAGATCCCAAAAAATAGACAAAAATCTATTTTCATGCATTACATACATAAATCAAAAGTCAGTATACATCGATATGATTTCTTGTCATGATGTGGAAATTACAAAGCTACCTTTTACAGGTAATTTAACAACACAATATTTACAAAGATTATGGAAGCTGACAATTTAAATATGATTTCTGAATACACTCTTTTTAAACTGCCATTCTAGACTCAATCAGTTGAAAGAGCTGTCGAATAGGTCACAAGCTCTTCAAAATTGGTATGTAATCACAGGAAAAGAAAAAGTTTAGTAAAAACGAGGATATCTGACAGAAATATTTTATTTGATCAATTTACGACACAAAGGAACAATTTAACTGTGAAAGACGTATCTAAGAAATGTAAATACGTGCTTGCATTGGTTGGAAGGAAGGCTTCACGTGTAGGACTAGAAGTGCGGTCACCTCCTCGTGGTGAGTCCTGGGTAGTTCCACATGAGCTAGCGAAGAGTTGCAGGGTTCAAAGTAATAACAAAATGAATAAAAATAAGTTTGAAGACACTTCAAGTGAATATTGAGAGAAAATACTGAGTTAAAAAATGTCGAAAATATCAGAAATTTTGGGAAATTTTATGAACTTTGAGCGCAATGCACGAACTGAAATAATAATCTAAAATGGTTTTAAAAAATTCTTTGTATATTTCAAACCTTTTTCTTCCATTTAATAACCACCCGTCACTAGTTTTATCATTTGCAATATTTTTTTAAAAAATTTGAAAAATCCAAAAAAAAAAATCAAAAATTTCAAAACTTTAGGCCAAATGCGCAGACTAAAGATGACGTCGCAAAAGTGAAATATTTTACAGAATTGTTACTTATCCTCATTCACAGTAAATGAAAGGTACCCGTTTACGAAAATCAAAAATTCATTTTTTTCGCTCCACCCTAGCCCACAGGGTCGAATGTTACAATAGGGTGTCATCGCTAGCCGCTCTTCTTAATCCAGCCATTGCGATTGGCTAAAAGCGGAGATGGCCGCGGGCCAACTGCCAGCTGGTTTTCAAGCTCGTTCTAAAAGCCGTGCGAAGCGCTAAAATTGATGGAATTCGAAAATCTTTCTTGTGCTGTGTTAGCGATGTGCGGGGAGGGGGGGGGGTCTGTAGGTTTAAAATATGTTTTGTGCACTAATGCACCTAAGTTTTTACACGTTTCAAAGTGATCAAAGTTCATCGATCCTAAATGCTTCTCGAAAAGCATGAGTTTTTGTCTGAAAGCTTTGACATGCCAGTATAAGTCACAAATTGAGGAGTTTTTTTCCCTTGAGGCTTTAAATTCAAAAAATTAATATGTGTGGTGAGATCAACAAAAAAAGTCAATTTCCAGACAAATACACTGTCAGAAAGTTCAGGTACAGGATACTGACGTTCAGTCATAAAAATATCAATCGCTTCTCGAAGTTTAAAAAAATCGCTGCAATATTTTGCCTCTACTTAACCAGCAAACTTCACAATGGTAAGGAACATCTGGATAAACGCTGTCAATTTCAGCAAGAAATTTTTTGAATTGGCGATGTTTAAGAGAACTGGATCTAATAAAGTTAACTGTTTTGACTACTACATACATTACTTCAGCTACATCCATGCGTTTAACGAACAACGCTTGTTGATGGATAATACAGTGAAAAACCATGGGTTTAATTCCTTCCAGCTGTTTTCACAGAATTACATATGTTTCCAACTACTCCAATTTTTGTGCCAGACACATATTTTCATCCATCTGTAGCTACACCTCTTAGACGTGTGAAATCAAGTCCGAGATCAGAAATGGTCTCACTTACTTTACTGAAAATTTTGTCTCCGATTACATTGCTCTCCATAGAGTGAACATCAGCCAATTCTTCTGTGATTTTAAATTCTCTGTTCACACCACGAACAAATAAAAGTACTTGAGCCGAGTCAGTAACATCAGTTGATACATCCAGAGCGATTGAGAACCATTCAAAATCCTTGCAAAGTTTGAATAGATTTTCATTTATTGTTTTACGTATTCACTATGAGATCGTCACTGTTCTGATTAATTTAATAAAAAAAAACATTTGAAAAAAAAGGGGGGGATTGAAAAAACAGATTTTTTCCGCGGGCCGGAAAAAATCTGCTCACGGGCCGGATCCAGCCCGCGGGCCGTAGGTTGGAGAGCCCTGGCTCAAATAATTGCTGAATTATGCGAGTTGAAATTCCACTCAAATTTCTTTTTTCTCAATTTTGTCTCAATTTCAAAGGGCAATATCTCAAAAGGGTCGTTTTGAATTTAAATTTTCTTTACATCATTGGAAAGAACAGACTTTTCTTAATTAAAATACGTTTTTTTTTTTTTTTGAGACAAACCAGTTTCAAGGGGATATTGCAGATCAAAAATGTGTACGTCATTCAACGCGAAATCAAAGAAAAAGCTATATAGAACTCAAAAGTTGATGTCAATTTGTTCTATTAAAATTTACAGGAGCTACTGTACTTATGTTGTGATGGAAAAACCCTTTTTTAGATATTTTTGAACTTTAATTTTTGTGTGCGCATCGGTGAAAACTCAAGAAATGGCAAAGAATAAAGTTTTGTTTTTAACAAAAATAATTATCTTCTTACGCTACTATAAGAGCTTGAGTCTTTTCCTATGTGTTATTTTTAAGCTCTTGAAACAGAATTTCGGATGATATGTCACTTGGCAAGGTTGTAGGTCATTAATGTTTCAAGGTCATAAAAAGCATTTTCCCATTTTTCATCATTTTTGTTAATGGGCAAATTGCAATCATAGGCTGAATATCTAGACACATCTTTGGCAGTATAAAGAATGGATTTTCAATTACTACTTATCATATTTTCAATTACTATTGTTATCATTTACATGGCGGAAATAATTGCTATATTCAACTCTATTGAAAGCTTTCGTTATCGCTATCGCTTATTTGAATAATAGCTTTGCAGTCCCATTATACATATTTTTTTATCACATACACACCATATTAACTGTTTTATTTATTATTTATCTCATTTATTAATTATTTTTATTTTTATTTTTTTGAAAAGTAAACAATGCTTTTTAAGAATTTAAAATATTAATGACACCTTGCCAACTGACATATCATCCGAAATTCTGTTTCAAGGTCTTAAAAATAACACATAATAAAAGACTCAAGCTCTTTTAGCAGCGATAAGAAGATAATTCTTTTTGTCAAAAACGAAATTTTTTTTTTTACCATTTCTGGAGTTTTTACGGATGCGCACACAAAAACTAAAGTTCAAAAATATCTAAAAAAAATGATTTTTCATCAGAACATAACTACAATAGCTCCTGTAAATTTTAATAGAACAAATTGACATCAACTTTTGAGGTCTTTGTCTTTTTTTCTTTGATTTCACGTTGAATGATGTACACATTTTTGATCTGCAATATCCCCTTGAAACTGGTTTGTCTCAAAAATAAAAATACTGTTTTTTAGTTAAGAAAAGTGTGTTAGTCAGGGATCCCTGGTATTGACTTTTCTCGATATTACTATCAAGCTAATTTTTTGTGAATAGCTTCATTTTAATGAGACGCCCAACTTTTCCTCTTACAACAATTCTCGATTGTGGACGCTAACAGGGGTAGCAGGGATCAAATGTGTCGATTCTATGAGTCTCAAAAACTTATCATTAACTGTGACTTTTCTAATTAAATCTGAAGATAATTATTAACATTGTTGAAAAACATATTTGTCCTACAAGGTGTATGGTTTGATCAAAGAGTCTCCTCCCAACATGTATCGATTACGAGGTCATCAAAAGTAATTACTAACAACCCAAGTTTTTTTCTACTGCTTAGTTAATATGTATATAATTTTACAGTCACATTGTCCTACAAATTGTGTGGTACGTTATCCCAGTCCTACGATCAGAAATTGTTAGAACCATAAGACCACTTTTTTATTACTAACTGTAGGACAAAAATATTACATTATAGGTTAGTTTTTTCTCTATCCAGATAAACCTTTGTCCTACAAGAAAACAGGTAGGTACCATGAGTCCGACACGAATTGTAAATTTCGCTTTCTCTTTGGAATAAGTGAAAGCATCTGTTTAAGTTTTACTAATTTTATTTTCCAGTTAAATTATTTGTGTATTGTCTTGCATTCATAAAAAACAATTAATCTTCATCAGATTCTTCAGATAAATCATCATCTTCTTCACTAATCTCTCTTTCATCTTCATCTTCTTAATTTCGTCATTAGTGATATCTGACTCTGTAATAACATTTAAAAAATAAAGAAATTGCCCATTAATTAATTAATAAACGAATAAAAATAAAAATAGTATTAATAGGGTACCTTGTGAGTCAGAAGATAGTTCTTCAAAGGATAGACTTTGGGGACCATCAAACCAATAGTATTCGTATTTGCCGTCAATTATCGTCCATCCATAATTTTCCGGCAACTTTTTTGTGGGACACCGCATGTGTGCATTGCACCATACGTTACAGATAAATACAGTTCGCTTAATTTGTTGCTGTAGTTCTTGCTTTGTAGGCGACAAAGTCGAAGGATCATATCCTACGATTTTCTTTAAAAAAATTTCTTTTTCATTTTTCGCTTTATAGCCCTTTTCAAACAATTCGTATCTGAGCCAATATTTAGAAAAGTGCCAATTTGAAGTTGGAGTTTTCTGAAAAAAAAATTTTTTTGCAGAAAAAACTAATATTGGATTTTAAGTCTAAATTGGGTCTAAATGCAAGAAAATAAAAGGGGGGAGGTCAAGGAAGTTATTTACCCCCTCCTTAGATTACTCACTTTTAAGCCGTTACAGATCTGATGAATGTTACAGATCTGATGTTAATATGAGTTACATATTTGAGTTTATGCTTTCAGTTTTCGTTAACATCTCTAAATATGATATCATTTCTTTGAATTTTTAACATAGAATCAAGATCATTATATTAAAATATATATATTAGGCTAAAAAAACAAATTTCATTACAAAAAAGCATTTCTTGGAAATAAAAATGAGCGATAAGATTTTTAGATAAAATAAATTATGAGGTTACCAAATCCAAGCTAATAAAACATTTGTTTTGTTTTGAAACAACACACAACTTCAACTGTTTCAACACACAACTCTGCTGCTTGCTTTTCTTTAATTAGTTGCATTAAATTTAATTTCTTGATCAGAAATTCTAATTTAGCATGCTAGTTATTATCTAGTTATTTAGCGAAGTTATGAGAAATTGAAGCACCAAAAAAAAAAAATAAATAAATAAATAAATAAAATAAATAAATAAATAAATAAAATAATATTAATTAATTAATTTAATTTCTGCAGTGTCAATGTTTCTTATTTTACTATCTTCTATTGTTAGGTCATACAAACCACAAATGAAGCAATTGTACTAAAACTCATTGCTTTTCATTTTTTAAGAACAAAAATATTCAATATATATGGCTAAAACCTATGATTTTTGCTTTTTATAATTCTGAAACGTGTGAGTTAGTTCTGTAACACATTCGCTGTTTTTCAATGTTACCGCTCTGACTGTTACCGATCTGACAAACTGATAAAGTTTTTTTTTTAATTTCCGAGTTGATCGCACTAAACCAAAATTAAACACGTGTTTTTTTCACTTGTAATAAAGGACTATACTTATATATAAAATATTTTTTAAAATAATAAAAACGGCGCATTTTAGAGCGTGTTACCGATCTGATGACTCAAATGACACACATTTTATAAAATCACTTTAAAAAATTTTACCTACAATTTTAGATGCAGAAATGCAAATTTTTAATTACGATTCAATAAAACACCCCACCAGGTACTCAGTATCACGTGGTATAGGTGCAGGAAATGATTTTGGGGGCCTAAACATAGATCGGAAGTTATTGTTACCACTCTGACGGCGGAACTTGGGACACGCTTATTTCGCATTCCCTAGAAAATCAGAAATCGATTAAAACAAAAATGAAGTAAAATATTTACAAAGGGGTCAAAATAGAATCGTTTTCTGTGCAAGTGCATTTTTTTGCGAAGTTAGAAAGTGTGCATGACCTGTTTGCATGCTAAGCTTTGCTACTGGGGACATGTTACCGATCTGATTTTCGATGTATAAAAACAATATTTTCTGAAGAAAAACAAATTTTTTTTCTGATGTTATTACATGAAATGAAAGCAGAACCTTATCTTCTTTCTGGGGAAAATTTTTTTTTAACTAGTTATTGAAATACTAGGGAAAATTCGCTTGGGACTCAAATTGGCACTTTTCTAAATATTAGCTCATCTACCTTTGTTGATGTCATTTTTCGTTTTTAATGAATATACTCTACATACGTACTCTTCAATGCTTCGAACTAACTCATTCGATGTTGTTAATGATGTATGTTCACTTCGCAGGAGTTGAATAAAAGCCTCTTGAAAATTTTTATTTTTCTTTAAAATGCTGAAAGGTCTCCTTTTTCCTTTACGAAAGAAAGCAGGATTGTAGTCATTTCCCGTAAAACTATGGCCGTCGAAATGTAGGATTTTTGCAAAACAAATTGCACAAAAAGCACTCCATTATTATTTTGGAGCATTAAAAAAAAATCTTGACATTTGTTGTTAGAAGACAAACACGCGGTCGAATGAAACTTTTTTTTGCACGGTTATGGTCGACATTTACGGAGAATATATAATATGCTCTGGGCATGCGTACTGGCAAGGCTCAGCTATAATGCCAAATTGTGCAAAGTAAATTTATTTTTACTTGTATTAATTTAAAATGTGTGTTCAAATGAAGTACCACAATAACGTACCACGAAATTTGAAGGACAATGTGACTGTTAAATCAAATAAATATTAACTAAGCAAAAATTTAAAAATCAGGTAATTTTTAATGATTCTTGATGATCTCGTAATCGATACATGCTGGGAGGAGGGGACTCTTTGCTCAAACCATACATTTTGTAGGAAGAATATTTTTTCCACTTATGTTAATAATTTCCTTAATATTTAATAAAAAATCAAGAGTTAGTATTAAATTTTTGAGAACCATTAAATCGACATATTTTACCCCTGCTACCCCTGTTAGCTACCACAATCCAGAATTTCGTTTATGAAATTGTCGGGTGTCTCATTGAAACGGCGCAATTTAAGAAGATTCAGCTTGGTGCTGATTAGTTTTTCATCAGGGTACTACATTTTTAGAACGTAGGACCGGGATAACGTACCATGCAATTTGTAGGACAATGTGACTTTTAAATTATATACATATTAACTAAGAAATAGGAAAAAACTCAGCCGGTTAGTAATCACTTTGATGACCTCGTAATCGATACATGTTGAGAGGAGGGGGACTCTTTGATCAAACCATATACATTGTAGGACAAATATTTTTTTTAACTATGTTAATAATTATCTTACGAGTTAATTAAAAAAGCCACAGTTAGTGATAAGTTTTTGAGACCTATAAAATCGACACATTTGATCCCTGCTACCTCTGTTAGCTATCACAATCGAGAATTGTTATAAGAGGAAAAGTTGGGCGTCTCATTAAAACGAAACTATTCAAGAAGTTTCAACTCGATAGTAATTATTTTTTCATCAGGCGTCTGTACTACATTTTCAGATCGTAGGACCGGGATAACGTACCACACAATTCGTAGGACAATGTAACTGTTAAATTATATACATATTAAGTAAGCAGTAGAAAAAAACTTGGGTTGTTAGTAATTACTTTTGATGACCTCGTAATCGATACATGTTGGGAGGAGGGGGACTCTTTGATCAAACCATACACCTTGTAGGACAAATATGTTTTTCAACAATGTTAATAATTATCTTACGATTTAATTAAAAAAGTCACAGTTAGTGATAAGTTTTTGAGACTCATAGAATCGACACATTTGATCCCTGCTACCCCTGTTAGCTACCACAATCGAGAATTGTTGTAAGAGGAAAAGTTGGGCGTCTCATTAAAATGAAGCTACTCACGAAAAATTAGCTTGATAGTAATAAACAGAAAAATCTCTATCAGGGATCCCTGACTATGTTCTTTCCAATGATGTAAAGAAAATTGAAATTCAA
>JAXGGA010013441.1:0-35229 GCA_038373865.1 Uloborus plumipes | reverse complement strand
GACGTCACTACGGGTGGAGCCAATAAGAGCTCACAAGCAGTCAGTGATCTCCTCTTATTCGCCAAGTAGGCTGTGACGTTTTATCTAGCTCGTTTTTCATAGGCAAATGTCACGCTGACGTCACGATGTTTTTATCAAGAAACGTTCTAATGTAATTCATTTTCAGTAGCGATTGTAATTTGCGATTGCCTGTTTCACTTGAATCCCTGCCCTAGATTCCCAACTGCAGAGCTCGAATACGCTACGACTGATATGAGTGGAGCGAAGGCTCCGGTGAGTGGCAGCGGTGGAACGATTGACTGTAATTTCTATTTTTTTATTGGCAACACCATACAAATCGCAACATAGCAGACCTCACTTTTGCACATAAGCAGCTTTTTCGGAACGTTTCAGTTTAAATTTGAAAGATGACTGAATTTGTAGAAGAAATATTAATGTTTTTAAAAGATAGTGGTGAAGAACCTGTTGATTCTCTTCGTTTAGCGGAATCCTTTCAAACTGATCATCAAAAAATTGTTGGTGCAATCAAAAGTTTGCAGAGTGCGGGAAATGTAAGAAAATTGCATCAGAATCTTTTTTCCCTTCATTTTCTGTTCTTATAACTTTCATATTGATTAATGTTGTTTAATATTTGCTTTATATGTAATTTCTTATTCGGAATATATCAATTTTTAAGTGAAAATTGATATTTGCTTATATACGTGTCGATATGGCATGAATTGTTGGATCCAATACTTTTCTTATGTTCTGTGCTAATTCTTAAACATCGTACGAACAACAAAAGATTATTTTGAAATGAATAGAAGTCAATTCAATTTTCTTCATAACACTTCATGTAAAATTTTTATACGTTAGTTTGTGATTATTTAGGTTTTTTTTTTAATCAAAATTTATTTGTATATTTTGTTATTATAATTTGAATACATTTGAAGTTATAAGTGAGATGATTGGAACTCGGATAATAAGATTTCTTTTAAAGTTTGTAATTGTGTTGATAACTATGTTAAGAAATACAGTGGGACCTATATGGAAGTGTATCCAATTAATGGATGAAATGTTTTGATATTATTTCAACTTAGTTTTTGAACTCTTTATTATATATCTAGAAACAAATATCTAAAAAGTTAGATACTAATATTCTTGTTTTATATTATTTCACTAAAAAATGTTTTGTACTTGATTAGAATATAAAACTTTTGTTTAATTTTACAATGTTTTCCCTAAATTAATGAAACAAAATGGCAAATATCAAGAATTTGGAAAAACATAATGGGGAAAACATGACATTACACTTAAAATTTTAGTGCTATAATACAAAATGGTTAAAATAGTGAAATAATAGTTCTACTTTCTCTTTCAAAAAATTGATTTTTCTGCCGTTCTCATTGTTTATTTGCTGTTTGACTTGAAAAGAGTTCTATATAAATGTTTGATTTCATTTTCACTTTGATGCATTGACTTGTAGAACTGTGGAAGTGTGTAAAAGGTTACATTTTATCTCCTTTACACAGTTTGATAAAACTTTTTCAGATTTGATTGAAAAGTTGTGAATGTTCTGTGTTAAACATATTTTTTTTTAACAAGAAGACTTTTTTTAGCTAGAGAATGTTAAGTACTTTAGTCCAAATGATTGCAAATTCAATTTTTAGTTGATCGATGCTGAACAGAAAGATACAAAATATTGGAAATTGACTGCAGAAGGGGAGAAAGTTGCAAGCAATGGCAGTTACGAAGCTCTAGTGTTCTATTCAATTCCTCCTGAAGGCATTATGCAGCAGCAAATAATGGCAAGTACTTGTCCTGATTTATTTTTTCTTGATGCACATGATTTAAAAAAAAGAAGAAAAAGGTTCAAATTGTAGTGTTTTTTTTCTTCCAAAAACATAAAATAAAATAAATAAAACAATGAATAAAGACTATTTAATTTATATTTACAATAATAAATTTTGAAAGTTACAAATTCACAGCAGATTAGCAAAAAAAAGGGGGGGGGGGGTAATGGAAATACTGCAACTGGCAATGGAGAGACATGGGGACAATGGGGTCATGAGCATACTTTGAATTCATGCTTGGCGGATATACGGGCCTTGACTTCCTACAATAAACCCGCCACTGAGAGGCACTCTATTCTTTAATTTCACCACTGGTAAAGAGATTGAAAATTACGTGCACCTTCTAGCTCGGCCAGCTTGGACTGCTACCTCTTTTCGATTTTTTTTTTTTTGTCAGCTTGGAAATTATTTGTGAAAAAACTAAAACCAAAAATGATTGCACTTTATCACTTTATTTTAAATTTCTTGCCGGGGAGGAATACAAATACAAATACAAATGTGGCGACCAGCAACAGGCTCTGGGCCCAACTTGGCTGATCCTAGTCAAATTAAAGACCCCAATGAAGATCAATGGCCCTCTTAAAGCCATCTACTCCATTGCTCTTTACCGCCTCTTCCGGTAAGCTGTTCCAAGTTCCCACTACCCTGCTAAAATAGTAATTTTTTCGAATTTCAAGATTAGCCTGAGATTTAAACAGCTTAAAACAATGACCCCTTGTCCTGCTTTCCGTGCGAAAATCTAACCCCGTAACATCATTCATTTTAATAAATTTAAACAACTGAATCATGTCCCCTCTGGCTCTCCTTCGCTCAAGACTATACATATTAAGCATTCTAAGTCTGGAATCATAGTCTAAATTAGAAAACCCATTTACTAACCTTGTAGCCCTTCTTTGTACCCTTTCCAATAAATTAATGTCTTTCTTCAGATAAGGAGACCAAAACTGAACAGCATACTCCAAATGAGGTCTTACCAAACTTCTATATAGTGGCAGAAGAACCTTCTTAGATTTGTTTGAAATAGATCTATTAATAAACCCAAGCATCCTATTGGCTTTGTTACTAGCTATGCTGCACTGTTCACTAAACTTGAAGTCCTGATTTATTAAGACACCTAGGTCCATAACATTATCTGCCCTACTAATGACTGAACCCTGTAAATAATAGCTTGTATGCTTATTTCCATGACCGAAATGCAACACTTGACATTTCCCAACATTAACTGCCATACCCCATTTGTCTGCCCATTTAGTAATATGATCCAAATCCTGTTGCAGCTGATTTATTTGTTCGTCATTTTCTACAACCCCCATAAGTTTGACATCATCGGCAAAACAATTCATGTTTCCAGAAACATTTTCATGGATGTCATTCATAAAAATAATAAACAAAAGGGGACCTAATACTGATCCTTGGGGAACCCCACTTAAAACCTCACTCCATTTAGAATAGTTACCCCTAACAACTACTCTTTGTTTCCTTCCTGTCAGCCAATTCCTAACCCAAACTAGAATTTTACCTCCTACCCCTGTATCAGCTAATTTACTGAGTAGTGCTACATGCGGTACCTTATCGAAAGCTTTTTGAAAATCTATGTAAACAACATCTACGCATTTTTTGCTATCTAAAGCCAAGGTAACCTTGTCGTAGAAATGTAATAAATTAGTAGCACACGATTTACCTTTTCTGAAACCATACTGAAAACTACTCAACAGCCCATTTTTTTCTAAGAAATTCATAATCTTAATTTTGATCAATGTTTCAAAAATTTTACAAACCACTGAAGTCAGACTCACAGGCCTATAATTTCCTGCATTACCTCTAGACCCTTTCTTGAAGAGTGGTGTAATGTTCGCTAGTTTCCAGTCCTCTGGCACTATCCCCGAATTATACGAAGCATTGAATTACATTTTATTTTACATTTATTGAGTGTAGCATTATTTCAAGACTCTTATTTCCTGACTGATTAGAAGGAAAGAGGGAATGAGAAGAAGGAGAGAAACGTAATTTGCTGACTATTAATCTACATGTGTTGAATATTTTTCATTTAAAGATTTCTATTCCAAATGATTAGTATATTTTTTATGCATTTTCTAATTGAAATATCTTCATTTTCTCAAGGCACGTTCTTTTTTTTCTTGAGTAAAGCGCAAGGGCTCCCTGACCCTCTTGGGTTGCACTGCCTGGTGCCATCTAACAAATTATTATTAGCAATAAATATTTATTTATGTACTAGCTTAATACCCTGCGTTGCCCGGGTGCTTATTAATACAACATAGCATTCAGGGAAAAAGAGTTTGAAAGAGTTCTATTCATATGGGTATAAAATAATTTGCATCAATCTGTCTCTTAGGTACAAACTTTGAAAAAAACTAAAATATTACAGAAAATTAAACGTTTACAGAAAAATAGTCTTATCAAAAGGTGAAAATTAAAGATAAATGTTGTCTGTGCTTTGCCGCGTCCACTGGCATGAAATATGTGCACATGGAAATGAAGAAATTGCATCAATTTCACCCGCCAAATTTAAAATATTAACTTTTCTCTATTAATTGTTCCCACCTACAAAGTAAAAATTATTATAACTCAGAAATAAATCTATTTCTCGTTCTGAAGGCTTATCTCCATTACAGACGCAACTGTCGTCGCATTGCAACTTTGAAATTCAAATCCGTGGTTCTTTTTATAAAGTCCACATGAATTATGATTGTTTTTTACTTATTTCAATGCTAAAAGGAAATAGGTGAGCCTTTTAAATTGAAAATTCATTACTTTAATCGTAATCATTGTTGGAAAATACTTATATTTAAAAATCTTAAATTTCATCAATTTGAATGCTAAAAGGCCTATCTCGATTACAATATAAATAGGCTAGATTCTTATAAAAGGGTCATTTTTTGACAAAAAATTTAAATTTGAGCTTTTTAGATTTTTTAAAATTTCAAGACCCCGCCTATGAGAATTCTAGGGCATCAAGGAACCTCTGTGTCAAGTTTGATGAAAATCTGACGCAAACTGTGGATTTGTATAGAGAACAAGTATATATACATACACTCATTTTTATAGATATAGATTTTCAAGCAAAAAAAACTTAAACCGAATAATAACTACCTTTATTTAAAAAAAATCCGAATTATTTTTCGGGGGGGGGGGATAGGATTGAAAGACCCTCTGGGGACCCTTATATACATTTTTGAAAAAACAATATTAATAGAAAGTGGGCTTTTTTCTTAAGTTTTTTTTTTTTGATCAAACACGAACCAAACACATACTTACGAAAAAATCTTCCTTGATTTTGGGGGGGGGGGGCTTAAATATGCCCTTGTTTACTTGTGCTCACATCTGTAAACATCCCCCACCTTTTTTTCTAGGACTACAAAGCTGTTTTCAGGGTATATCTAGACAAACTAGGTCTGTTAACGGGCCCTTCAGAAAAATCCATTATTCAAAAATGGACCCCTCACAAAAATCCAAAATAAAAAAACGGATCCTTAAAAAAAGCTGAGACTCAAAACTTATAATTTCTAGATTTAATTTATTAAATTATGTTAGGATCTTCTTTAATCTGACACATTTCTATGTTTTGAATTTAATTTATTGGTTGTAAAAACATTCTAATTTTGTTTCTTCAAGATTATTTCTAACCATTTCAACATGTGTGAAAAGTGTTTCATTTAGTAATTAAAAAAGGTAATAAGTAATTGCAGTAAAAAAGTGTAATATAGTGAATAAGCTCTTTTTATGCTTATTAACTTTTATATATTCTTATGCTATGTTTTTTTATTTTTCACTCTGATTTTTGATAGAATTATGTACGTTTTGTCAAAACAGGTTGTTAGTTTTCAAAAAAATAAATTTCAGAATATTCCATATTTGTTTCAGCTAAGTTACCAACTGTTTTTCACAAAATTCCAAAAATTGGACCCAGAAAAAAATCTCGGATTAACTCCTGGCTTTGCACTGTTTAGAAATGTGTAGATCACCACCCAAGCAATTTCAGTGTTGCTAAAGCATGGTTGTTATTATTACTTCATCCCCTTAAATTCCTACTTTAATAGCAGTGGCCCAACTAGAAAATAGTTTCAGGGGAGAGGGGCACTTTAAACATTTTATTCACATTGGTGCTTGGAAAATGTTTTGAAACTAGTTTTAAAGACACAGTTTTAAATGGTATTTTCGTGGTTTTAGTCATATCCAAATAATATAGATGAACACGCAAATGTCATTTGCAAAAAGTTTTCGAAGTTTGCAGACAATTTTGATATTTTAAAAATAAATTTCTATCTTATCACTTTTTTTTTAATGTTGGTTGCCAATTTTGAGGAATTCCCAAATAATAATACCGAGAAAAGAGTAAAGATAATTGAAAAAACCTGCTGATTTCATAGTGGTATTTTACTCCTATACAATTCCACATTTTTGCTGTTGGCAGTGATGTAAGACTCTGGAATAGTATTTTGCAGAAAATTTTAAGTAATTGTTTGTGTTTGCAGACAGTTTTAAATTTTTCCTAGGTCTGGTTTCAAGGCAAAGGTAAAAAAGAGCAAAAATGTTTAGAAATTGAAGTCTTAAAAACAGAAAAGGCTACTCAGTGCTATGGTTATAAATGTTTTAACTGTTGTTAAATTAAATGTTATTTCCTCTTTTTTAGTTTTTTTTCTGTTTAATATTTTTCTTCCTTGTAGAAGTCAGTTCCACAAGCTAATGTAGGTTTCAGCAAAGCAATGTCAGCTGGTTGGATATATATTGAAAAAAAAGATGGAGCGACTATGGCTTTTCGAAAGGTATGCGAAAGCTTTGAAGTTTCAAAGAAAAGTTTTTGAATTACCTGCTGAATTTTTTCAAAATATTAGACGCTAAGCAGTAAGTTACCATAAGCCAGGGCTAAGGCAGCACTGCATGCAATATACTGAATGCCCCGTTTTGACATTGAGAGACTACTGTTTCTTCCTTGTTATGTGATCATCTGTCAGGAATAGTTGATCACCGAGCTGGAATTCTTCCTCTTCATTTTATGAGGTGAACTGCACCACTGCTTTCGGACTCTTGCTGGTGTCCTAAATTAAGTTGCGCTACCAGTCTGAAAGCAATCTCAGCCTTAATGAGATGACATCTGTTTCCATCTCGGTTATTGACTATTTATTACTGATGCCTTCCTAACTAGGACAAAACTGCTGTCTCTGGATGCCATAACCAGACTGTGTATTACAATTTTATTGACTTCAAAGTAGAAATTATACTTTTCATACTACTGTGTAACTAAGAGTGATTTTCCAAAATGTGTTATAATAAAACAAATGTTCAATATTAAAGCTGTGTTTTATTTGTTAGTGTGATAATGTAATTCCTCAAGAGGAAAAAAAAAACAGTTGGTATTGTTTTTGTTTGGAGAAATTTTTCCAGTTATTATCTTTGCAAACCAAAAACTCTGACATAGTTTTGCAGTATTTTGTTTTTAATAACGCTCTGTATACTGATAACTACCCTCTTTTTGTCAAAACATTTATATAGTATTTCAATGTAATTCCATAGTTGTGTATTAATATTCTTCTCACAAAGATCTATTTCAATTCTTCAGTTTCAGTTTAAAGAATATTTTTTCTGAGACTGAAGAAAATAATTGGATAAAGAATGAAATTTTAAAACATTAGCAAATAATTTTGGTTAAAACTATAATTTTTAGTTTTAACTTTTTCATTTGTTTATACTTTACTTTTAGGTGGATAATATCATTGATGAAGTTCAAAATAATTTGCTGAAAATAAGATCTTTGAGAGAAAGTGAAGTTTCTCAACAAATTAAACTTGAATTAAAGAAAAGAAAATTACTCCAAGAAATGTGAGTATATTCAATTTTTAAGAATATTTTGTTCTTAGCATTTGATCTTCAGTATGATACCATATATAAATTGCTTTTTGTTGTTTGAGAGTTCAATACATTATTAATAATTACAATTTTTTGAAGTAACTTCAAAATTTTCATTTCTTTTCTAAAGTACTGTACGTTTGTTGTGTTCATACAATCACATAACTATTTTTATTAGTATTAATTTTCTTTAAATATCTTCTGAATGTCCATTTTAAAAGAATCGAGGAGAATCTAGTGTATATGAGTATGTTAGTCACAATTTTAATCAAAAATGTAGTTAATGAAAATTTATTGTCTCATTAGCAAAGCCTAGTCGTCTATGTACTATAAAAAAGGCTGAAAGAAATATATTCAGCCTTATTGTCATTATTATTATCATAAGAGTTCTTTTTTTTTTTTTTTTTCATTTTGAGACAACCTGATGGATATAAAACAAACTTGCATTAACTGTCCTTGAACCTTTCTATGCATGCTTGAGTTTTTTCCCATATGTCAATGGTGTCAGTCCCTTGCAAACAGATGTTGACTGAGTTATTGTGTAGGGTTCTTGTTAGATTTTCAATTTTACAAAAATGACTGAAGCAGCAGAATGTGGCCAAAGTAAAAGCCATTTGGAAGATGCAGATATCTTTCGGTGACCATTTTCAGCAAATTTCTTGCTATAATTTCAAAGTTTTTGGCAAAAAGCAAACACCTGTGAATTAATAGTCTTCTTACTCCGCTGGTATGGCTCCTTGTGACTTCTGGCTGTCTAGTCCAAACTTACGAGGTCATGGAAAGAAAAACAAATTTCGGATAAGAGAGGACATTTTACAGGGGTGATTGTTTTCCGGTATTTTACCGGACTTCCGGTATTTTCATAATCGATTCTGGTATTTTCATGTTCGAAAATACCAGAAATAAAATATTTTTAATTTTGCTTCCATTTTCCCACCTTCGAAATTTTTTTGCTTTTTCGAACTTTCAATGATTTTTCTCATAATTATTATTAATATTCATCACATTAAAATGTTCAGGTGCCATTCTATTTTTTTTACTTAAATAAATTATTTTATTTGTATCTTTTTTTATTTTGATGCCTTCGAAAAAATGCAATCAATTTGCATCCAATATGAGAATTGAATTTTTCTCATTTTGATGCTTATTACCCTTAGTTAGGAGACAAATAAATGAAATATATTTTTATTTGTATTAAAAAATCGTAAATGTAAAATTCTTGAGTGAAATTCTGTTTTTATGAAAATCAAAATGTCAAAAAGTTAAAATTTGATGATATAATTTAAAAGTGTTTGTTTATGAAAGGCAATTAATTATTATATGTGTTTTATTTTAAATTAGGTGTACTTAAGTAACAAAGGCCTTGGTTTTAACCCCCCCCCCCAATACACAAACATTTTCTCTTTAAAACTTTCAGGTATTTTTTCATGAACTCACAATCACCCCTGATTTTAGCACCATGACAGCTGAACTAAACTGCATTCGAAAATTAGCTTTTCTTAGAATTCTTTCAATAATGGCAGCCTGCTGGGAGTTGTGTTTAGAGTCTAAGGGAGACTATTTTGAGGGAGAGTAAGTTTTCAACTCTCTAAGTGTGCCAGTTTTTTTATTTAGTCTAAGGTCGAATACTTTTCTATCAGCCCTTGTATTGCCAAAAAGCAAAAATAATTTTGATTAAATTTAATCAATGATGGTTTGCTATTATAATGCTTTGCTCAGGTATTATAAATTAAATTTTTATCTTTACCACAGGACTGTTAAAAGTTACAAAATTAAAAAAGGTCCTGAATTTACTACATCCCATATTAAGCAAGAAACAGATCTGACACCAGAAATGATATCCAGGTAGTGTATATCATATTTTTATGCTGATTTTTCTTATTAAAGATTATAACTTTACTTTTAAGAAGTTAAAAATATCTGAAGTTTATACATTATAATTTGAAATAAAAACTTTATTTATTGGCAGTTGTGCTTTTTAATACTGAATTTTTAAAAACAATTGATATACAGTCAATGCTCGTTATAACGACCGCTCGTTATAAGGACTATCCTAATATAACCACTGGTGGGCAAACTCCAACTTTATCCCAATACACTCTATTTTCTACCTCTTATAGCGACCACTCGTTATAAAGACCTTTCGCTGTGGGACAGAGATGGCGTTATATCAAGCGTCAACTGTATATGCGTTTTTTAATGGATATGATAGTTATGTTGCTGTTTTCTCAAAGCCAGCATTGACCTCTAAAATCTTAACTATATTTTTAAAAACATTGTCATATTCATCAGATGTTTATTGAATTGTAATCGTATCCTATGTAAGTTTTAGTATGTTTTGGCTCCAATTGTCTTTCTGAATAGTTGCAGTAATCTTTAAACCAATCAGTACCCATTTTTCAAATGTTTAATTGCATTTCTATTACATGTAATTGTTTATTGAAAATAACGTGTAATTATTTAAAGTGTAATTGTTTGTTGTAAATATTAAAAAATAATTGAATAAACATTTTAAATGATAGCAAAAATGTGTATACGTAAAATAAAACTTTTATTTTTTAATGTTCTGTTTTTTTCAAAAGCATGTTTTTCATGCCTAAGGTTATTAGATATTGTTACTAATTAGTACACATTCTTGTTAGGGTTCTCATGCTTTTATTTTTTTATGAAATGACATACTACTATGATACTCCTTTATTTGCATTCATGAATCAAAGTTTAAATTTTCCTATAGCTCTTCATGGAAGGAAAAATCTTTTAAGCCTTACAATTTCAGTGCGTTGGGGATTGCACCAGACTGTGGCCATCGTCATCCTCTAATGAAAGTAAGGGCAGAATTTCGACAGATATTTCTTGAAATGGGGTAAGGAAAGCTAATAGTTCAAGTGTTTCATTAGTATTTATATTTCGATTTAAGTATAGTTTATAAAATTTATAATACAGTAGAATGTCAAAAATCCTAAAATTCAAAAATTAGTACTTACTCTCAAGAAGTTTTAATAAACTGCTCAAGTATTGCAAAGGAATATGTACATTTCGTAAAATGAATAGTTTCATGCAATGATTCAAGTAATGAAACTGAGTACATATGTAACAATTTACATTTTGCATTAGCTACCAGTTTTTTTTGGCTCTCTTTGCTTCTATAAGTGGATTTCTGCTTCCAGCTCAGGCCTGTTGTTTAGGGGGGCAGGGGGGGTCAATTGCCCCCCCCTGACTTTGAGAAATCAATGTATTTACGTATAAGTGGGCGTGGTTTTTTATGAAATTGCATCGTGTTTGGACCCTTTGCCGCCCTCCTGGAAAAACTTGAAATGATGGCCCTGTTCCAGCTTGGTAACTCTCTTATTCCTTGCTGACGATTGCTAAGAAGCACGAAACTGCTGTCCATGTATGAAATAACCGAGTTGGCGGTGTATTGCATGTTTCTGCCTCAGTCCTGGCTTAGGGGCGGTTACTTACTGCTTTATACATAGTTACTGTATAATGTTCCTCAGAGAGTATTTACTGTACTCTAAATATTTTCCATTTTTTTTCATGCTCAGTACACAATTGGAGTTACAAAGATTGTTGCCAAATTTCATTTAAAACATAATTACATGTAGTAGCGTAATATACTGTATTGCATGTTATATATACCCAAATTGCCTCTTCTCCCAAATAGTTAGAATTTTTGACATTCTACTGTACCTTTAAATAATCTTATAAACTGAGTGAAATTCAGTATTATATATATTTTGTACTGTTTATATTATTTATACGTATAAATCTATATATATTTTCAACATTGCTATGGCACTTTTATGCTAAACCTGTTTGCCTTTGTTGAACTTCTATATGATCACTGGTTGAACCATTTGAATTGTGATAATTATCTTTTAAGCAGGATGAGTTTGTTATAGATAATGTAGATGTGTTTAGAATGTCTCAAAATTTCAAACTTAGGAGATTAACATGAGTTATTTCATAAATGCTCCTTGAAATATGTAATGATCAATTCAGCCATGTCCGATCGCTTTGCTATTTCAGTTTTCTAGTTTTTCTTTTAACGATATTTTAATCCTTTTAATTTCTATACTTATGTCTATCAAAACTATTCCAGTAATTGAAATTTTGCATCTGAAGAGCCCATATTTTAAACTCTGAGGTTCTTTCATCCTTTTTTTTTTGTGCAAACTTCTGTTTTGTTAAGTTACTAAATGCCATGAACTCACAATTAATTTGATTTCCATAAATAATTCTTTTTTTTAAAGGAGAATTGAATTTGTGATGTTAATATGGTATAAATACTATTACGTTAAATATTTTACTATTTTGGCATAGCTTTCGTATGTCAAAAAATACTTAACTTACACAACAACATAAATGGAGTTTTTTTAAAAATCTTTCATAAAACATTAAAACTAAACAATAACTAATTTATATTTTTACTAATTCAATGTGAACATGAATACTTTTTTTAACTGTGTAGTATACATCCCTTAAAATGAAAGTCCCTATTAAATTTAGGTAATCTAAATTCTTTATATTAATTTTAAAAACATATTTCTGCTTAGTTAAAACATTTTTATATTCACGTAAATTTTTCTTTGCATTCTATTTTATTGCTTAGCAGTGCAGTGGAGCGTCTTAAATAGATTTAGCAGAAATTTTTGATACTACTTTGTTCAGAAAGGTTGCAAAAAGTAACATTTTGTTTCATCCATTTTTAAATTTGAAAAGATTCATTTCTATACATTGTTATTATTCTTCACTCAATTAGCGAGTTCCCTTCAGGAAACTTAAGGCAATTGGCATTGCTGAGTACTGTGAAATTATATCTCAATGCCAGTTTCACCTATTTAAACTTTCCTAAAAGTTGGGGAAAAAAACAGAAGAAATGTACTAAGTTGGAAAATTTGTTCTTAAAATTTTAACAATGCTCTCAGTTAAACAGTAATATGTAATTTTGAGAAACTCACTTGTGTGCTTGAGTTCAGCAACAAGTACATATATTATATTTTCTTTACTTAAAAGGTTCTTTCTGTATGTTTAAAATGAACTATTCTACAATTTTAAGTTAAAGCATATTCAATCTCAAACGTTGTGTGTTATATTAGCTGTTTTAAAAGAATCATTTGACAGTTATCTTTTTCATTAGATTCTCTGAAATGCCAACAAACAATTATGTCGAAAGCTCCTTTTGGAATTTTGATGCACTCTTTCAACCCCAACAACATCCAGCTAGAGACCAACATGACACATTTTTTGTGTCTGGTAATTATTATGTTAAATTTTAAATTTACTTTGAATTTAACCTTTATCAATTTTAAACTCTTTATGATCTACTTTTATTTACTTATTTGTACTGTTCTAAAATGTTAGTATCGTCTAAGTGCATGCATACATCACTCTTCTCACCACCATTCTTGTTCCTTGCACAAAACATAATGCAGTTCATTATGATTGTTGTGTACACAATTATACTCTTGTTAGATGTATGTTTTTGTTTTTCCAATATAGCTGAAAAAGGTAAACTTTTATCTCCTTATAGTTTGTTTGCAATATTTTCAAGAAGGTTGTTTGGTATTTTAGTATAAGCAAAATAGCATCATGGATTTTTATTTAACTGTCAAAAGTATATAATCTCCAAACCAAGAGCTAAACATTTTTTGCGCATCAAAATCAGTTTTGAACTAGGTAATTTTCCAATATTATAAGCACTATATAAATCATAGAGAAGGAATTCTTGTCAGTGTGGTAATTTTTTTGGGTTAATAATGTATTGTGTGGTACTCCCACTTATGGTTTTGCATTAATTTAAACTAAGTGTTTCAATTTCATCCCTGTCACTCATTTCAATGTTAAAGCATGCTATAAGGAAGCTTTCAGCATAAAAGTTATTGTTGCAAAGTTTTAAATTATCATATTGAAGTGAACCAGTAGTTGTAAATAATTAGTTTCTTTATAAAAATCCCCCCTCCCCCACCTCCCACCTCCTTTTTATAGATGTCAGTTGAAAATTTCAACTGCTTCCTGTGTTCAAAGTTTGTGTTTCAAATTAATTCTAAAACTTGTAAACACTTTAAAAAAAGATTAAATTAAAATTACCATCATGAAAATTAGCATTGAACTTAATCTTAGAAACAAATTGTTTGATGAAGGATATTTTGAGAGTGAGAAATTTCAAATGGACTTCTATGTATTTCAAGAGAGAACTTACAAAACCTCAATTTGTGTAAGAAGTTCAAGGTTTATGTATTTTGCAGTATACGTAAAACAAAATCCAGGTAATGTAAACAAACCCCTTTCCATCAGACAGTTCTGTCACTGTTCTCGTGGCACCCAAAAGTGAGATTTTTCGCTTAGATTTTTGAGAAAGATTTCTGATTTAGAAATGTTTGGCAGTTTTGTTGACTGTATTTCAAACCGATTTCAAAAAGACGGAGGTTCTCAAGTCAAAGCATATGTATGTTTTTTTTTTTTGTTCGTTAGTTAGCTCACAGTGTCTGACTTACGGAACCAAATTAGACGATATTTTTTTAATGGACAGGGAATAGTCTAACTTAGGTCCTACACCTTAGGTTGACCATAATCGTTCTGTGGCAATCAAACAATAGTATGATAAAAGGTGTAAAAAATCATGTGAAATCTTTAGTATAACTTCTTATGTTCACTGAATAATTTTCAAAGTATGAAGACTATTTTAAATCTTTTATAGATACGCATATGTAGATATGTATATATTTGATACTGAGAGTTGTAAATATGTTTAATGTAATTTTTAGATCCACAGCAGGCTCTCAATTTTCCAATGGACTATCTAGAAAGAGTGAAAACTGTCCATTCTGTTGGAGGTTATGGCTCTCAAGGGTAAGTGCAGGAGAATTGAATGTAATATTTTATCAAAATATTGAGCTGTATTGTATCGTATCAATGGCGGCTCGTGCCTTAATTATTGTGTGGCCCGCAATTTTGTTTTCCCAGTAATGCTTACACAGTAATGCTTGACATCTTAAAAAATTCAGGAAAAAAAGTCAATCCATTCTTACTATGTTAATTAAAAATAAGATAAAAGGAAACAATGAAAAAAAAACAAAATAAATAAATATCTTTGTGCAGAAAAGTAAAATAAAAATTACGTCTTATTGCACAAAACTTGCAGATTAGTGCATACACAAGTTTTGGCTTTGCAAGGAATGCCTTTTTCCACGCAAAAGAAATGAGTTTTGCATTTTTTCATCCATACGCTAAGTTCTACTGTATTGAAAATTGCGATCCTTCTTATACCCAAATGCATGTATGGAGTAACCTAAAAATTTTGTGCAACAAAACATTGTTATTTTTTATTTTACTAAGCGGAAAATACAATTGTTTATGCCTTCTTCACAACTCATGTTGTATAAATATGAATTGCATAAAAAAGTGCTAGTTATACTCGAAGTTAGTTATTTCTTTTGCTTTTTTAAGGGAGTTTTTTTTTTAAATAAAGGACTTCTTTGAACATCAATATATTTTTTTTCAATGCAATGTGTTTTAATCTTACAGATAACCTTAAATTAATTGCATATTTATTGCTTAAATAGCTATAAATGTGAGTGGAAATTAGATGAAGCAAAGAAAAATCTGCTGAGGACTCATACCACTGCAAATAGTGCTAGAATGCTCTACGCTTTAGCTCAGCAGGTAATACTACAAATAATTTCTTCACAATTTAAATACTGGTTTGAAACTTTCATTAAATATGGTCTTGATTTACGTACAATTGCCTATTGAAAGTTTTATTTGTTATACATAGTGATACAAATTTCTTGATTGTTTTTCTTTGTATTATATTATTATTTTTTTACTATGGTTTGTTTAAAATTGTGCTTCGTGTGTTTTTTTTTTTTTCATTCTGCACTGTTCTTTGAAATTTCAGGAGACTTTTACTCCATCCAAGTACTTCAGCATTGATAAAGTTTTTAGAAATGAAACTTTAGACGCTACTCATTTAGCTGAATTTCATCAAGTTGAAGGAGTTGTTGCAGACTATGGATTGACACTTGGTGATTTAATTGGAACACTGTACCAATTCTTTAAAAAACTAGGTGCAAATATGTTCCTACTCTCATTTTGTTTTTGTAATTCTAGACTTTTAAAATTAAATTTGCAACTTTATCATTTGCTCAATCTGCTTCTCCAGGTGGGATATTTTTTGCAAATATATGCTCTTTATTCTGGGATTTTTAAACTTACGCTTTTAATTTTCATATATTTGAATATTATTAACCATTGTGTAAAATTGTATGAATGAAGTACAACTATATTTGTAAAAATGTCACTCGTGGAAATGGATTGTGCATAAAGTTTTTAATATCATGTGTGATTTAATTATTTTGTACTTATTTTTAACATTGAAAGTCAATTTTCTAGGGTATTTATGAAGAGTTTAAAATTTATCCAGTTTCAAAACTAGGTACTGTAATCAAATTTTGCAAATGATAGCAAAAAATGCCCTTCAATAATTGGTATGTATGATTAATCTTACCAATTTGCCATTGATTTATTATTGTTACGTTTTAAAGCAAATTTCCAATGTTGCCAATTTGAAAAGGCGAAGAAAATTTCCCCGCTTAATTGAATATTATTTCTTGAAACATATAGTATTCGTTAAAGCTAAGCCGAGAGTGTTTTGATAGTTAATGTCTGGGTTGGTATTGCAAAAGAACACAAAAAACTAGCAGACATTGAAGCAAAGTACTGTCCAACTTTGAAAGCTGCTCCTAGCACCGTTGGACAGTTTTATTTCAAAAAGGGGAAACAGCTTAATTAAGAAAATGCACCACCATGGTAGCATTTCTGCTTAGTCCGATACTATGTTATTTTTCTAGAACAGATAAGAAAGAGGGATAAATTAAAGAAGAAAAAAACATCAATGCAAAACAATGCGTCAAATAAATGAACCCAATGAAAAACAAAACAAAAAAAAAACAAAATCTCCTCACATTTCTTATCTCTCATATCACCATCACCTCTATTTTGACGAAATCAGTAGAGACCTGAGGCATGCGCAAATGCTTCCGAGGTCGCTGGAAAAAATATCCAATAGTATAGTTTGACATTTTACCTTTGAAAAATTTTCCTGTTTGACTTACTTAAAGAGCCAGTATAAAAACATGCATAATTATGAAGATAATTTATAGTTGTATTTGACCAAGCTGGAGCCAAGCATTAATGAAGTTAAAACAAAAGTGAGCCTACTAATTATTTTCTGAGACACAAATTATTTATTAACTATTGAAGTTTTATTATTAATAGGTTTAACTTCAGCGCTAATATACATTTCAATCAAACTAAAGTTTTTTACTGGAGTATACATAGTAAATGTACCCAAAAAGGAAACGTAGGTTGTAAAAAAGGTCAATAACTCTGCTTTAAAGAATCATTTCTTGAAAAGGCTGAATACTTAATAGTGATGAATTTGATATAGATCTTGATAATTGCATTAATGATATTATTATTATTATTGTTTTTGTAAAAAAATGTACTCTGTTTTTTGCTTTTGAATGCACTGGTGTAGCTACCCTTTTCCCCCTTGGAAAATTTTTTGTTTTATAAATGCATTATGAACTTAGCAATATTTTAACTTAAAAGGCCTATAAATAATATTTTGTTTACTTTTTATGTTCATCTCTTTTTAATCCTTGAACTGTTTTAGTTTTGAAGTGATCTAATTGAATTATATGATAGCAATAAATTCATTTAAGGATGATAATGTTGTACATTTTCTTTGCAATCTCTTTGAATTTTTTAGGCATTGAAAAACTTCGTTTCAAACCTGCTTATAATCCATATACCGAACCTAGTATGGAAATCTTTAGCTATCATGAAGGACTGAAGAAATGGGTAGAAGTAGGAAATTCTGGAATGTTTCGTCCTGAAATGTTACTGCCAATGGGTTTACCAAAAAATGTTTCTGTTATAGCTTGGGGATTATCTCTTGAAAGGTGAGCTCATTATTTAAATCTATTTGTTTTTGCACTTTAAAGCAACATATGTATTTTATGATGAATTATTAGATAAACATTTACACTAAAGGAATTTTTCCAGTATAAAAAAAAAACTAGGACACTAGGAGCAAGTACACATTTTTATGAATGCAATTACGACATTATATAATTTTACAACTAGCTATTGGAAGCATAGACGTGTTTTGGGGTAATAAGAACTTTTTCATTGCAAAAAAAAAAAAAAAAAAAAAAACCTTAATGAAACAGAGAGCAGAGCTTAATCAGAGCTGCCAACTTGTATGATTGTTTCATGCAATGTATAAATTTTGATTAGAAAGTACAATTGTGCAGAGGATTACTCATTTTGCATGTATTTTTAATACTTCAGTAATTTCTTGATAAAACTTTGCAAAATGAAAAAAGAAAAATCACTAAAATAATTGTATTAATTTCACCAGCCTATAAAACTTTTGAATGGTTTTGACATTTTAACAACTTAAAAGAAACTGCACCACTAATTCTTTTAGCAAAATATGAAAATTACCTATTATTTTTTATTTCACAGTAATTTACTTCTGTGTAATGGTACTACATTGCAGCCAAAACTGTTCCCAAGCGGAAATAGGATCTTTTTTGAAAAACTATCATTTTGCATTTGGTTTCTTAGGAATTCATTCTTGTTCATAAAAGAATAAGCTGCTGCCAAAAACTTCTAAAAATGTTACACTCTTGTGCTCAAAGCTCATTAAAAAAATCAAGAATTTAAATCATTATAAGTAAAAGGGGGTACCTCCTACTTTCTTTTAAAGTATTGAATAGCTATCTAAAAGTGTTCGAGTATGTTTTAGTTCTCTACAAAATGCATTATACTAATCTTAAACAAAGTGTATGATTTTTAGAAATAAATTGTACTGATTTTAACCTTGCTAAGTAGCATGCTCCGTTAAATATAAATAGGAATCAATTATCAAAAATTGAAAACATGCAAAACAAAAACTGCTTGTTTTGGAAAATTTAAATTCTTGAGTTATCTAAATTTAAATTTTGAATTTTGCTGTTGTCTGTAAAATTAAGTAATTCATTTCTGATTTCTTTGCAGGCCTACCATGATTAAGTATAAAATAGACAATATTCGAGAACTTGTTGGACACAAATTAAATTTAAATATGGTGAATTGTAATCCTATATGCCGGTTGGAAAAGTAAACTCTAGAAAACTGTACTGATTCCATCAAAGCTGTGATTAATAAAACTCAACATTTCTCATGCTTTAAAATTTGTATTCTGATTTCAATTCTTAAAATTCAGAAGTGCTGTTATTTTCATTAAAATTATTTTATAGGAAGACATTTTGAAATTCTTGAATTGCTTTTTACAAATATATTTTGTCGTTAGTCATCTATTTTTTGGTGTTGCATCAGTTGAAGTAATATTACATTTTTAAAAACATTTTTGATGGTCATTTTCTAAAAAAGCCTACGATTAATTTAATAAATTGTAATGACAATTTTTTTATGGATTCTCATTTTTTTTTTAAATTTAGAAATAAGCTACGGTTTAAAAAATAACCAATTTTAATTATGATAATAACTTCATTATCTCTGGCTCTGCATATCCTTAGTGAATTCAAAATATAAGGCTCATATAATTAGCTCAGAGCCTGATGCCTCTAATACCCATTGAGTACATGCAGAATGCGTTCTCATTAAATTGATGGGTCTGAAAGTTTTGTGACTGGTTCTGGTTTTCATATGTTATGGAGATAGTTGAAGACATTTCCTTCTCTTCAAAAATATACGTACTTGCTGCTATCTATTGAATCCTAAGTTAGACTCCACCCCATTTTGAAGCCTTGCTTTTTCAGGAGCCATTCCCTTCTGCCTTTAATCCATAGAGTTTGGGTCTTTCAAATGGCATTATTGATAATAACTTCTTTACATCTTTTACTATTGTGTGTTGGTTCCTGTTATTGGTATGGAAAAAAAACTTGCTAATGATGCTTTCTGCTACAACAATATTGTTTTTGCAAACATATCAAAGAAATTTTAAATTTGAAAGCATTAGGATACATGAGAGTTTGCACAGTGAGAGTTTGCACAGTTCAAAAAACCTATGGATTCTCAACCCTTGCACATCAAAAAGAAAATTTGACATATATAGTTGCTACTTCTAAGATCTTATTTGTGAAAAGTTTTGTGAAAATTGAGATTGATTGTTAACCTATATTATATGGCCCAAATGATGGGAAACAGCTTGTCTCAAATGAAATGCTGACATGAGGTAGAGGAAACAATACAAAATTTGATGTCTTCCATTGTTGTATTTCTGTTAATCAAAAATCTGCACTTTACTGTGACTGTATTGGTCAACAAGATCACACAATTCAAATTTAGTTCGTACCTCATATTGCTCCTCCACTATTTCTCGATGTTTTATTGTGAAGCCCTACGATTGCCACACAGCAAAAAAAAGTTGGTGGATTCATTCCCAAACTGGGGAACAAGCACTTTGTACCTGATGCGTGTTTCTTTTAATGGTTGATTGGATACATCATTTTTATTCTTTAGTTTATGTTTTTCAAAATAAAAACAGTATAAATGTTTCCTTCTCAATTTTGTGTGCTCTTTTCCCTCAAAAGGGGTATGAAGGATTTTATTAACTGTTTCAGCACCGACTTCAAAACTGATGTTTTAAAGTAGTATCAATGTTGTTCAAAGAATAGTAAAGTTTTTATTTTACTATTTAGAGCAATTTTCAGCTGTGTTTTTGAAGTTGGTTCTACTCTTTTTCTAAAATGTTTATATTATTTCCAAGGTACTACTTTTCTTTCAAATGTATTCAAAAAATAAGTAAAGAAATAAAAATTAACAATTTAAATCATTAAAATAAAACAAAAAAAAAAAAAAATCATAAGTAAGAAGAAAATGGAGTTGTATTAAATAACTTTCATGAATTTAAACAAGGTAAGTGCACCTACTAAGGCCACCCTAGGGTTTATGGCCTAATTTACCATCTATGATTCCTTGGGCCCTAACCAGTATATTCATCAATTGACTCATAAAAAAATATGAAAAGAATAATTCGAATTAACTTTCATTTATGTTTGTCTGCAGTTTTCACAAATAAAAAGAATTTAGTTTATTAGGGACAGGTTCCTAATACGTCCAACTATCAGCAAAGATTACCTCATGCAAAGTTGAAGACAAAAAAAAAAAAAAAAACTGCCTACTATCAAACAAAAAGAAATTGATAAAATTTTCAATTTCACTATAAAAATATATTCAACCACATTTGGTAAACTCAAAAAGATTGCCAAAAATCCCATGCTTACTTCAATGGAAAGGCGAAAGATCAATTCGCGCATTCAGGACACTGATAATTTGTTTGTATGCAGCACTGGATCATATCCTCTACCAGATGCTCGGTGTCCTAATAAGGCGAACGATGGGCTTATTAGGCTACAAGCTACTTTCCTAGTTATCAAGTCACAGGACTTTTTTATGGTACTCTACAAAATATTTCCTTTCGAATTTGTTAACTGCCTAAATTAGGCTTCAAGAACAATAAGCAACTTTTTTTTTGCACTAGTTAACAGCAGTAAACCATAGGGAGAAAAAAACTTACTGCAAAATAAGGTCATGTAGTTTTGATGACACTCTTCCCTGGTGATAGTAAATTGCTTGTTGACAACTCTTTATCATCAGCTAGGCTTTCTGATGAGCACAAAGTCCTGATGTGACGAATTTTTGTCGTACCACATCCAAAAAAGGGGGATGACCTTCTTGATCTTCATGGCTTTATTTGGCTTACCCACCTTACATTGTCATAACTTCGTCAAAAAGCACCACTGATTGAGTCCAACTACTAATGAGTAAAAATATTGATGGTTTGAATAAAAGCTAATTGTTCTAGTTAAAGTTCATTAAATGATCTGATTGAGCATTATAATTCTATTCTCAATTCAGCCAGCCGAAAAGCATTAAAATTTGTTACAACATATCTCATCAAAAAAAAAAAAAAAAGCTTTAAAAACGTAAAAAAAACATTGACATGTGTGGAAAAAGGGGAGGGGGGAGCAATATGTAATCACTGAAACCCCACTTGTGAAAATGATTTTTGTTTTCGTGTGATCTTTGCGTGAGCTTTGGAATGCTTAAAAAATCTATTTTTTGGGGAATTTTTTTAGGGAGAAAAGCAACTTTAGGGATTTTTTAGATCATTTTAATTCTTGTCTAAATATAAAAAACATTTTTCATGAGAAAAATATTAATATGCAATTCATTTTTATGCACGTTGGTGCAACTGCCGTTTTTAATCTGCTAGACAGATGGAGCTTGTAATTTTCATATGAAACAGAAAAACCAAACACCATTTTAATTTTCATTTATTTTTTGTCTATATGAACTAAAAATAACTAAAAAAGTTATGAAATTTAAATGTTTTCTCAGGTTTGGAAAAAAAAATGTTTCAATTTGCTAAAAAATTTTAAAGATTTTTTTTTTTTTTTTTTTTTTCAAGAATGCTTTTATTTCAAACATAAGAAAAATATATGAAAATTATTATTTTCTTTTTTTGCTTCAGATGAAAATTATGAGCTTCGTCTGTCCCGCCGACTAAAAACAGCAGTTTGCACGAATGTGCATAAAAATCGGTTGCACGTGAATTCTTTCTCTAAAAGATTTTTTTCCCATGTTCGAACATGTAAAAAATAATATAAAAAGTTCGCAAAACTTGCTTTTTTTTATCCTAAAATAATTTTTAAAAAAATCGATTTTGAGCCTTCTGAGACAGGACCCGTAAGACTTTTGGAAGTATTCATTATAAAAGACAAGTGTTCTTCCTTATGTATTTAAACTGTTTCTTCCTACAATAATTAAACCCATACAAAAAAGACTCAAAGTTCTGTTTCTTTCTTTCTTTAAAAAAAAATAAAATCATACTTGGAATTGCATTAAATGCGCTGTGACACAAATGTCATGGCTTTAAAGTGCGCATAAGTTCATCTTAACAAACGTGACAATTGAAAAATCATGTAAAATAACGTTTGATGCATTGAAAATAATTTAATAACATTAAATAATATATTGAGGATGAGGGTGAGAAAATAGGAATGATAGAATTTAAAAGATTTACTTAAGAAAAAAAAAAGTTTATACCTACATTCATATTGTTTTGCTCTCGCTTTTGTCGGAAACTAGCTTACTTCCGGCATTTCTGTTTAGCATTGTTCATCAAAATGAATTAAGAATTGAAAAAAAATATATTTTCCCTAATCTTTTAAAAAGGTTCTGATATATAGAGCATCACAAATTTACAAAAGCTATTCCAAGCAATAAATTTTGCAAGAAATTCAGAAGCAGCGTTTGTGTTTCCCGTTTAATTGCTCTTTAAGTGGACCGTGCGTCTCTGAAAGCTGGACCGTAAATTATGAGCTCATCTAAAGCTGGCACAAATTTCCTCCACGGATGAAATTATATACGACTCTCTTTCACGCAATAAGAAAGTTTTGGATGCCACATGTCACCATTTTGGAAACTTACTGATAGTAAAATGAAACTAGTTGAAAAGAATAAACTATGTCGGAGCTCGCAAAGTCGCTTCGAGGAAAATATATTTTTTTTTTCCTGTATTATAATTGTTCGTTACCACTGGCGGCTGGTGCACCAAAAAGAGGGAGTTCTGGGAAGATGTAAGGGGAGGGGGTGGTTAGGTGGTCGGTGCTCCTCAAGTGAAACATATTTTTCGGAAAGTTGAGATATTGGTTTTAACGCCAATATTGAGAGAATAATCTGCCAAAAAAAAAAAGGAACTCTCCAAAATCCTGATAGACGGCAAAAATAGGCTCCTCCTTCCAATACCAAGTTCCAATTTAATTATAGTGAAAGGAAAAAATATAAAACCCACGTTCATTAAGTCACTTCTTCTTTAAACAAAGAAATCATTTAATACAAGCATTTTTTTTATCAATCCATTATTTTGAACTGTGGAGGGACAGTGAGTGTCCTTTTACTTTTAAGTTGGCAGCCCCGCTCCCGCCTACGATCCGCCAATGTTCGTTACATTTTATATATTAAATATTAGAGTTGTTCAAATGAAAAAGGTACTAAACGATACTGCGTGGGTCAGGCCCGTCATTTAGGAATGACTTTGAGAAATCAATGTATTTACATATACGTAGGCGTGGTTTTTGCTGATTTCCGATGAAATTGCATTGCGTTTTCACCCTTCCCCCCCCCCTGGAAAAACTTGAAATGAAGTCCCTGGCGTGGGTCTAAATGAAGACTTTATTAAAAGTATTCACCACAGGCCTAAGCACAAAGATGCCACTGATTAACTAGTCGAAGGATTCCTTTTTCCCAGAATTTCTGCGGCCTTGGCGAGACTCAATCCTTCACAGTGTCCTTGAGTTTGTCGTCCTAGATGAAGCGCTTCTATTTCAGATGCTTTTTCAAGGGACCAAACACACAGAAATAGCGAGGAGACATGTCCGGGTTATAAGCCAGATATTCAAGCTGTTCCCATTTGAACATGGCCGGTGCCACGTTGGTAACCTTGGAAAGGTGTGAAAAGCGAGAACATTCTTCACTGACTTGTGTGATACTCAGTCGAAATCCGGCGATAAATATCGGTAGGTTTAACACCTTCCGCTGAAGAATCGCTGCTCCTCTATCGTCAAATTTTGCAATCTGAATGACACTCTGTTCTCACATGCACTTTCTTTTCAACTGGACGGTGCTCTATTGTAAGAGCCTCTGATCTCTCCTGCGCATACGAGCTTCTGTGCATTCCCCAATCCACACTAGATATTCAAATCGCATCTCTAGATATTCCACTACGTTCTCCCATAGCGGTATAGGATATTTAATAACTGTTACATTTTTATGACGTTTGGTACTTTTTCATTCAAGCTCCTCTTATATGTAAAAACATGTTCGCAAAAGCTTTAAGCTTCAAGGTAGTATATTTATAGTTAAAATTAATTCTTTTAAAAGTATTATTTAAATATTATTGTGCAGTACAGGCTGTGGGTGGCCTAGTAGACAAGATACTGCAGTTAAAATACACAGGCCAGTCACATTAATGTGACCACCTGTCAAAAGCCTGAAAAACCACTTTTCGCAGAGCGGACTGCTGCGAGACGTGTAGGAAAAGATTTATTTGGGGCCCTGAATGTGTTCACTGGTAGTTTGAGCTATGACGACTCCAATGCTGTGGCTAGCTGGGCTAGATTACGCGGATGAGGATCCATGGAGCGAATAACCCGATTGAGATGGTCCTACATATTCTCGATTCTGTTTGAATCAGGAGAGTTTGCTGGCCTGGGAAGAAGGGTAAACTCATTCTGGTGCTCTTCGAGCCACGCACGTACACTGGCAGCTGTATGGCACTTCGCATTGTCCTGCTGGTAGATGCCATCTTCCTTAGGATAAACATTGCACAAATAGGGGTGGACATGGTCTGCAAAGACAGATGCGTACTTGTAGAAATTCATCGTGCTTTCCACAATGATGAATGAGTCCAGAGAATGCCAGGAAAACATTCCCCAGACCATAATGCTCCCGTCTCCAGCTTGGACCGTTCTGGCAATGGTTGAGGGTGTTTGGTTTCAGAGGTTTCACGCCTTATACGCCAACGTCCATCTGCCCGATGGAGCATAAAACGTAATTCATCAGTAAATGCTACCTGTTGTCACTCAATAAACGTCCAGCTGCGGTACTGGCGTGCAAATTCCAGGGTTCGTCGTCGATGGACAGTAGTCAGCATAGCTGCATGTACCAGTCTTGTGCTTCGGGAGCCCAGACACAGCAACTTCCACTAAATAGTAGTTTAGTAGATGATGTTGGTAGCCCCTTGGTTCATCTGGGGGGTCAGTTGCTAAACGGTAGCCAGTCTATCGACCCGAACGCATCTCCACAGCCGTCGATCGCCTCTGTCACCTATGGCTCCTGGTGTACCACATTTTCCACGTCGCTAATTTTTGACAGTCCTATTTTGCCATGCACGGTACACTTTTCCACGATAGCACGATCAGCTCAAAAACTGTGCCATTTTGGAACTGCTTCCACACTTGGCCCGAAAGCCAATGATTATGCCCTTTTGGACGATGGATAAATCGCTCAGTTTTTGTATTACGCCAATGATAGAAATGGTTTCCAAAGCTCTCACACACCCTTTGTACACACCCAACTGCATTGTGGTACCAAGTGCTTTTTGTGATTGGTAATTTCGTCAACGTCGAAAGTACGTGGTGGTCACATTAATGTGACTGGACTGTATGTTTTCGAATTTCACTATTCTTTTTAGATTGATGTGCCTCAAAAAATAAAACTTTTCCTGGTTTGGTGTTTTTTTTTTAAATATAACCAAATCTCAAATTCGCGTTACCTCTTTCAAGATATGTTGCATTCATAAAAGTCGTCAAATAATTGCTACTATCTAAAAGCACTTACGTTTGTTCTCCTTATGTTTTCTTTATTTCCGCTTCAATTGCTTTTCTATACGTGTTAAATTGATAGTGAAATACACTAGGTGGCCAAAAGTATCCGGACACTTTCGAAAATTCACATTTTTACATATAGCTCGAAAAATAAGTGATCAATTGCTCTTTAACTTTAGTCATACAAAATATAGGCTTCACCGAACATTTCCAAGTTGAAATTAAATTACCCTTGCATTTGGGGGACGACAAGAAGGGGGGCTGAAAGTAAAACCGCTTTTTGACCATAACTCTTCGAAAATAGCTCGGAATAAGCTATAAATTTCAGTAATTAATTAGCATACTATGTATAATTACTGTACAAATTTTTATGAACGTACCACTCTTACTTCCGAAGATATGAAACATTTTTTAAAAAATGGCAATTTTATTTGAAGGGTTTTTGCTCATAACACGCAGAGTTTTTGATCAAACCTTATCAAAACTTCAGGAAAAATGACAAAATACAAGAGAAAGAACATACTAAAACGGTAAATAAAAATATTAAAAATCCGATGAGATATGAACGTTAAAAGGAAATAATTTTTCACGGCGCATGCGCGAACGACAGAAATTTATAACTACAAAAATATTGTAGCCTGGTTTATACTGCATCTTATAAAAAAAGTTCCAGTTGAATATCGTAAAAATTGAAAAAGATATCAGCGATCTAGTGAGCTGTAATTCATTCATTCGCAGACAATACATAAATGGCAAGGGGTTCTCCACAAATAGTGTGGTGACAATTGAGCATTTTCTTCAATGTTAAATTGTATACAGTTTGAAAATTTATATTCGGCATAGAAGTCACATTTCGCCTATTCGGCCAAAAAGACCTTATACGTAGGTGGCCAAAAGCATCCGGACACCCCTGAAACGTTGGTTTTGAACGATGACGCAATAACCTTTAATTTAAAAATAGCTCTTTGTGGACAGACCCTCACTTTTTATGTATTGTCTGCGAATGAATGAAATACAGCTCACTAGATCGCTGATATCTTTTTCAATTTTCATGATATTCAACTGAAACTTTTTTTATAAGATGAAGTATAAATCAGAGTACAATATTTTTGTAGTTATAAATTTCTGTCGTTCGCGCATGCGCCGTGAAAAAATATTTCCTTTTAACGTTCATATCTCATCGGATTTTTAATATTTTTATTTACCGTTTTAGTATGTTCTTTCTCTTGTATTTTGTCATTTTTCCTGAAGTTTTGATAAGGTTTGATCAAAAACTCTGCGTGTTATGAGCAAAAACCCTTCAAATAAAATTGCCATTTTTTAAAAAATGTTTCATATCTTCGGAAGTAAGAGTGGTACGTTCATAAAAATTTGTACAGTAATTATACATAGTATGCTAATTAATTACTGAAATTTATAGCTTATTCCGAGCTATTTTCGAAGAGTTATGGTCAAAAAGCGGTTTTACTTTCAACCCCCCTTCTTGTCGTCCCCCAAATGCAAGGGTAATTTAATTTCAACTTGGAAATGTTCGGTGAAGCCTATATTTTGTATGACTAAAGTTAAAGAACAATTGATCACTTATTTTTGGAGCTATATGTAAAAATGTGAATTTTTGAAAGTGTCCGGATACTTTTGGCCACCTAGTGTAAAAGCTAAATGAGCGACGGGTGCGCGAACTGAGTGATATTTCTGGGTAACAGTTTGTGATTTGTTAGTTATTTATAGAGTTCTGTTAAACACATCACTCCCATTAAAAAATTTTTATAAAGAGGAAACAAAAAAAAAAAACCTTAGCGTGAAAGAGTTTAACTAGCACAACTAGATGCTCATGTTATGTAGAAGAGGAAAGTGCACTAACCTATGTAGGCGGCCCGCAATTGAGCGAAAACATTTATTGCCTCCGGTTTAAGTACTGTGTTTATAATTAGTTATGTTCCATTTTCCTTTTGATACAGTTAGAACTGGGAGAAATTGGGCAATCACATAACCTCTTTTACATGGTTCAAAAAAGGAAAATAACACAATTTTTTAAAAAGTATTTTCAAAACTTAAATTGCATTTTCCATTTAAAATGCAGGGAACTTTTCATTTCATTCATCGTTACTATTTTTATTGCAAATAAAATTCAACTTCAGATTTTTTTTAAACTTAAACTCAGCTGAACTCTGTTCATACAAAGATAATAAGGAATCTCTAAGAACCAACAAATAAATAAAAAAAAAATTAATTTTGTTTGTGTTATTGTGGTTTCACGACGTCTAAGAGATCTCATAATATCCATAACCTTGAAATTTTGGGGAAAAAATACTTTAGACCCCGGGGTTTACACTTCCTGAACGTTATTTTTTTAATTTTTAATTTCAATTACTATTATTATTTTTCAAATTGATTTTAAGGCTAGAATTTCACATAAGTTGCCAAAAACGGAATGAAATAATTCTCATAGCACTCTACTTTATTCCAAAAGACTTTTTTTTTATGCAGAAGACGAAATTTGTTCCAGCTTTTTCAATTAATCAGAACAACACATAAAAGGGTTTCTGATTCAGCGAAGGGATTCTTCAAGGATAATTTATCATCCAACTCCCTCCTTCCTCTGAAAAATCTCTGGGAGCCTCTTGGTCAAATTTCACAGCAAGTTTTTTCAAGCAGAGGAAACATGAAAGCAAGTGGACGAATTTTTAAAAACAGATTAAAATACAAATGAAAATTCATACTTATTTATTATATAATGGAGAAACATTTCGATGTTATTTTCCAAGTGTCGAAGTTATTTGAAAAGAAAAAAAAAAAAAAAAAAAAAAAACAGGATATTCGTTTTTGAAGAATCGTGTGACTTTTTCTAATTCTTAAACGTTCCATTAGACTGGGCAAACTTATAAAATGGATGAATCAGTCATGCGATGGTGACCTCCCGTAAATAGGCATATGTAATATTTATTGAAATATGCATGTGTGTAACCGTAAACAACAATATTGCTTTGAGAAGAAAGCACCAGCAAGAAAGGTACATAAACAAAGAAAGGTTTAGAATGTGAATAAACTCTTCGAAACAATGGAGAGCAGGAAAGGACGAAAACGAAAGTAATAAATTATCGATCAAATTGTCGTGAAGTAGCTCGAAGAGCAGTAAAAGAAATAAATCTTTTGAAAATGTCTGGGACTAATGTTTTCCTCATAGCTCAAGGGTTATTTCCTTGAAACAAAGCGCGGCGGTTTCCTTACCTTTTAGACTTATTTTTGTTATTTCCCATCACCACGACAGACGACAGTTGGACTAAGTTTTAAGCGACGTGGAATTACGAGGGCTGTTGCTTTTAATTTGTGGAAGTGAGACGGAACTTGTTGACCAAAGCGTAATAAACATCGTCTGCATGTTGTTCGAATACAGTCAACGCTCGTTATATCTACCACACATTATACAGACTCTATCCCATTATAATGACCAGTGGGAAAAACCTCAGCTTTATCCCTATATACTCTATGTTAATTTGCTTTCGGTATAAGGACCTTTCTGTATCGTCTAATCCAATATAGCGACCAAATTCAGCGGACACTAATTTTCTGCTTTTGTGAAAATAGAACATGTTTCTAAATTTTACCCCTGAAATTATTTTGATTAGACTTGAAATTATTTTGTTTAGACTTGAGATTATTTTGTTATAGTATTTTGTGTTCATATAATTTTTAATTCCAATAAAAAAAATTGAGTACTTGTTTAAAAACTTTCAAAAATCGCAAATTTTAACCAAAGTACGGAACATGCATGATGCATGTGCAGTGCACTGTTTAAAAAATCTACCTTTCATAGCGACCACTCCTTATGAAGACCTTTTTATGTGGGGCGGAGATCGAGTCGCTATATCGAGCGTCAATTATTTCCAAATTTCGGCTTTTGCTGATGAAAATTCAAACTGTCACAAACGTAGAAAATTGCGTCTAATGCATGTGACACTATTTCGGGTGAAACACTGTCATACGTATGAGCTAATTCTATTACTGCTTCAAAGGGCGGTTATATTGAGAGTATTTTCGGCTGACAGGGACCTCAAGTGGTGATACAGTCGAGTCTAAATAACTCTTTTGGTTTCAATTTTTATCAAAGTATCCAACAACGCTCAAAATCGTTAAATCTTGAGTTTTTTGGAATCTTTCTACATTCTGAGGAATTTTTCTAATTCCGTTAGCGATGTTGAAGCAATTCCGTGTTTTGCTTCCGTGTTGCTTCAAATTTTTAGTTCATTCTTTTCCATTGTTTTATTGATGTAAATGGCAACTTTCTGTCTTTCTTCTGTCTTATTATTTCGTGTTACCTTCTCAATTTAGGGCCAGCGTGGCTCTGTGGTAGCATGTGGTTCATTTATTGAAAAAAATAATAAATGCCTTTTCGGGAATTGATGTTCAAATAAATTTAAAAAAAATCACTTTCAATAGGTCTTTTGAGCACGATTAATCACTAGGCATTACTTAGCGAGACAACTTGCATTTGTTACACGGTGAAACATTACAAAAACGTGAACCAGTCTGCATTCCTCACACTACGCAAAAACTAGAACGAAATGTAATTCGTTCATTTCTTACTTTTGACGCAATATTTGAGCCCCATCGTGAGGGGATGAAATTTGTAAAAGTAGAGCATCCAGGTCTCGAAAAGTAATGCCATCTAAAAATAGTTTGTACGACTAGAAAAAGTAAGAAGAATAAGGTCCGTTTCTAAAAGAAAAGTATTAGATTTTTAATGAGTAGAACTGACTCGAAATGGGTGCCGATATGACCTACATTCCTTTGCTTGGGCAGTAATTTTCAGAGTTACAGTGAACCCATATTAATTCGGATTCGGAAAAAAAATGAGTTAGACTAATAATGTATTTTTCAGGCAGTATTTTGCAATGTATTTTTTATGATTTTCTTTTATACACTTTTATACTTCATTCTCTCGAATTCAAATTTTTATTGCGTTGTGTTTATTTGTTTAAGTGCCTTGGCTCAAAAATAGGTCATTTTGTTTAATCCGTACGTTCATTAATTCGGATCACCTGGACCCCCTATTGGTCAGGATTAATGACGTTCTACTGCTTAACATGAAGTCCTAAAAATTTCGAACTAACACTGCTTTACTTTTATTGTAATTCAAAAACTCAAATTCAATTTTGTTGAAAAAACTTCTCTCAAAGCAATATTTTTATGGAAAACGATATTTGCTATATGGGCGATTCTCTGTAAACTGGTAATTGGCTGTCCAGACCAAGTATTTTAAAAATAATAAAGTGTAATAAAGTAATTATCGCTCTTAATACAAGTAAAGCATTAATACTTTGTGGGCCAATTGTATTTGAAGCGATAACAATTTAATTTTTTTTTTCTAGAAATTATCTAAGCACCAAAAACACAGTCCCCTGGCTATCCCAATCACATTGTCTAAATGTTAAAAGTAGTATTTCAAAAAACCTGATAACACTACATAAATTTGGCAATTAATATTTAAAAATAGAATAATGAAGCTATATTTTTCTTATGAAATAAGATCTAATAACGTTTTTCTAAAACATAATATTGCCATGTAAGTTCTGTCCAGAGTTTTTACAAACAGTCCCCTGCAACAAATTCAAAGCTTCAATAGAAAAAATCAGTTACTCTTGCAAATGTTTTTTGGCAAGAAATTTAAAGTAACCAGTGTGAATTTGCTGAAATTGCCGAGAACTGTGTTGAAACGCCACTTTGTTTAGTTCGAGATCCACATTTGTGCTGAAAGTATGCATCGTGATCGTTACGAAAACAGTCCTCTGGAAAGTGATTTTATTAATGGAAATTAGCTTACTTATGAAACATATTAGTTATTATGTCCACGATTTCTGCCTAAATTTATAGGTAGTCTTGTAACTAATTATGTTCCAATAGTTTTGCAGATATTACGCTGCAAAGAGCAAAAATACAGATACCTGGCACAGTCTCCCCTGCCTAGTATAACTAGGCAGGGGAGTAACCCCCTATCATGATTTATCAGAAAAACACAAACTTTAATTGGCCCTCTTTCAAACCAAAGTAATAGATTCATTTTCTGAGCAATCTATATATATAAAAGAAAGTCGTGTTAGTTACACTATTTATAACTCAAGAACGACTGTACCGGTATGGCTAAAAATTGGTGAGTAGGTAGCTTAGAGCCAGGAGACGGACATAGGCTATAATTTATGTGTGTCAGTTACATAAATAGAAAAAATGTCTTATTGACTAAGCCTTTTCTCTAAGCCTTTTTTTAACACCTCAATGGCTGAGCGACATAAAGCACACGTTCTGGCAGCTTCCGGAGCGTAGTAAACAGTTTGTAAGTTAGCGGTGCGTTGAGTGTTATTTGACTTTTTTGTGAAGTAAAGTAAATTATAAACAAACGCGTTTTTACCTTCGAAATCTATATGTGATAAGCTGTCGGAAACAATTGTCACTTAAGAGTTTTTATGCCTCTGAGGCTGAGAGGTGGAAAGCGCTTGGTGGGATAGCTGCTGAACTGCAGTTAAAGAGGTTGTTCTTCTCACTACTATTCTATCTTTTTCTATATATAGAAAAGAAAGTCGTGTTAGTTACACTATTTATAACTCAAGAACGACTGTACCGATATGGCTAAAAATTGGTGGGTCGGTAGCTTAGAGCCAGGAGACGGACATAGGCTATAATTTATGTGCGTCAGTTACATAAATAGAAAAAATGTCTTATTGAGTAAGCCTTTTTGCTAAGCCTTTAACACCTCAATGGCTGAGCGACATAAAGCACACGTTCTGGCAGCTTCGGAGCGTAGTAAACAGGCTGTAAGTTAGCGGTGCGTAGAGTGTTATTTGACTTTTTTGTGAAGCAAATTATAAACAAACGAGTTATGATTATGAGAGGTGGAAAGCGCTTGGTGGGATAGCTGCTGGACTGCAGTTAAAGAGGTTGTTCTTCTTACTACTATTTCTATACAAAAGTTCGTTTGGATGGATTTATGGATGTTGCAGTCAGTTGATAAGCAGTCCGAAAAAATATCTTTTTAACGAAGCCTTTTTTGAGCCACTGTCGCCGAGCGACATAAAGCACATGTTCTGACAGCTTCTGGAGCGCAGTAAAATAGGTTGTGAGTTACCGGTGGATTAAGTGTTATGTGACTTTTTTGTGGTGCAAATCTATATATATATAAAAGAAAGTCATGTTAGTTACATTAAACTCCTTGGGTATGCCTGGATTACCACCGCACAATTTCCGTCTAAATATTGGCTCCTTAGTAAATCATGCTTCGAAACATAAACCAACCAAAACTGCAACGGTATGCGTTTGGTGGTTGGAAAATTGATGAACAATGTAATTTACGAGACGATACTGAAAGGAAAATTCAAAGGTGAGGAAGTTCTCATTTCGAGGATCCCGATGATCCCAACCGATATGCTGTTTAAATTTAAAAAGTTTGTGGTTTGAATCTGGAACATCACTGTTTTTCCTATGGTCAATTATATGTGGGATATTAACGGGTTGGAAGACCATCTGCGTTGTTTGTTTTTGCGCCTGATAACAAAACAAAAAATATTGTGTATCACAAGGTACTTAAGTGAAGAGCAACCTATGTACTAAAACACAGAAACAATAATGAATGATTAACGTAGGTACTGATTTTTTTTATTTTTTTTTTTTTGTATTTTCTAATAAAAAAAACTTAATTAATTCAAAAATTTGCTTATTTATTGCCTTTAAGGCGGAACAGAGTTCGCCGGGTCAGCTAGTAGTATTATAATTATACGAACATTTCGAAAAACCATGCCCGGACAGATTTCGTGTGAAAAATGACGAGTTTACAGAGAATCGCCCATATGTATAATTTATCACAGAAATAACTCCTAATTATCACCTCTTTAAAAACTTCCTTTATTTTGTTTGTAATTCATTCGTTGCAATAGGTTTACTTATAGCAAAAATAAATTTTAGATTAAAAAATGGAAATAGTTTTATTTTATAGGTTAAAATATTGAAATGTTTTCGCTGCGTACGCTTTCATGTAATTCAGAATGATTCGAGTTAAATGTGTAGCAAACTTGCATCGGCAGTTTCAAAAACAAAGCGCACATCATTTCTATATTGAAAGGATGTAAAAATAAATAATTAAGAAACTTTTGAGTTTAACTTTTGAAAGTTTGTTTTTTCAACATAACTCAAAGATGCTGTGAGTTGAAGAGTTTTTTTTTTTTTTTTCTATTCCTTAACAATAGTCAAACACTCAAAATCTTTCTTCAACGTAAAATGTTTTTCATGCTTCATACAAATTTGCACCGACGTGCCCACGTATTAATTTTATTTGAAACTAGTAATTACTTCACAATTTTTGACACTTTTATTTTTTGCTGAAATTTTATGAATGCTATGCTAACTATGGACCCTATTCATGTGACGTCATTGCGGGTATTGACCGAGTCTAGTAGACGAAATTCCGGTTCTCTGGCGTCTATTAAAACTTTAAGCAGTTTGCCCGTACAGTGTACGTACTAACCCGAAATTGGCCTCATCTGGGTTGCCCGTACGGCGTACAGGCATCGGTATTTTCAGATTTAATTTTCTGGTTTGCCCGAACTGTTTGGAAAATTGTAAACCTCAAAATTCACAGTAAGTGTGAGAGAAATTTTTGCATAATTTGTAAACCATTCTTTACTGCATACAGAATGTACTTGAAAAAAGCAAACATTTCGGGGGTTTGTGACCAAAATTGTAAAATAAAAAATGTTGTAAAAGCATTGAAAACGAAAAAAAAATTCTTAATATATTTTTTAAGTATGGTAATTAACTATATGCAATAAAAAAATATGCATTTTTTGGAAGAATTTCTAGTAAAATAATTAACCGCTTAAAGGGTTAACACGCGTATCTTTTGAGGGGTAAAACCTTTTATTTCTATTCAAAAAATAAGTCTTTTGGAAGTTTATACTTAGGAATGATAAAACAGAATGGAGAATGACTTATTTGGAGCGAAATACAAATACAAATGTGACGACCAGCAACAGGCTCTGGGCCCAACTGGACTGGTCCTAGTCAAATTATAGACCCCAATGAAGATCAATGACCCTCTTAAAATTATTCTACTTCTTTTAGCTCCCTTTCCGCCTCTTCCG
>JAXGGA010013440.1:0-35233 GCA_038373865.1 Uloborus plumipes | reverse complement strand
AAAAAAAATTAGAAAAAAAATCATATTTTTGAAGAAATTTACTAACTTCAGGCCTCGTGCGGAACACCTAAACAATTTCTGATTAGACTGAAATTTTTTGTGGAATATGTGGGCAGGTAGGGGCAACTTTTTATCAACTTAGTAAATTGAATTTCGAAAAAAAGTTTTTTTCGATACACCCTAATGGACAGCTGTTTCGCTCGACTAATTTCGTATTCCATGCTGATGAGAGCAGAATAAGCTCGAAACAGCTGTCCATGGATCGAAATGTTCGAGTTGGCGGTGTATTGCATAGGTGTACAATGTTCGAATAGAGAATGATATTGAAATGATTCTTGAAAAAGCCTGGGTTTTTCATCAAAAACCCGAAAAAACCGGGGTTTTTCATCAAAAACCCAGCCGGGTTGGGCTTTTTTTAAAAAACCCGGGATTTTTGAAACCCTGAGGCGGACCGCGGTAGCCCGATCGGTAAGGCGTCGGACTCGTGTCCGGAGGGACCCGGTGTTCGATCCCATCCGATCAAAGATCCACCGTCTTGATTACTGGTGGCTGGGGAACGTTAAAAATGTCGTGGTCACAAAGTCCTCCAAGTGAAACGATACCTCTGGGGGTGCTGGGCCAAGGGTTTGCTCGGCCCTTGGCTCTGGTTCAAAAAGAACAGGGCCCTATCCCGGTTAAACCACGAGTTTTGGTAATTACGGAGCACCCTGGAGTGTGTGAAGTGAAACCCTGAGGCAAGGGCACCCAATCTTGCCTTAGTGTTATTAACTATGGACCGTCAACAACAGCAACAAATCTTTTAATTTAACAGTAATATAAGTTGGTCCTTTCACACACTCTAGACTCCCACGTACCTACCAATACACTATGTTTAACCAGATTTGATGGGCTCCTCTGATTTTGTGATCCAGACCAGGAACCGGGCAATCGCTGATGGTCGAGCCCCCCCGCCCCCATAAGTATTGATTTGTGACGGAAACTTGGAGGACTCCATGACCACGAAAATATGTAACGCACACCAGTCACCATTGATGAACACGATAGATCTTCGACCGGCTGGGATTGAAACAGGGATCTTCTGGTAATGAGTCTGATGCTTTCCCGATCAGACTACACTACAAAAAATGAACTGCTGTTTTAACAGTATAATAATGACAGCCGAGGTTCCAATTAAAAACTGCAAAATGCAGAGTAATAAACTGTAAAACTAGCAATTTTACAGTTTATTGCCGTAAAAGTTAGCTGAGATATACTGTAAAAACAACAGTATAATACTGGCAGCAGAGGTTCCAGCTTAGAACTAAAATGCGGAGTAATAAAATGTAAAATTAGTAGTTTCGCAGTTTATTACTGTAAAGTCAGCAATTTTACAGTTTGGTACTGTAAAAGTAGAAATTTTACAGCTTATTAGTGTAAAATTAGCAATTTTTACAGTTCATTACTGTAAAATTAAGCTGTATTATAACTGCAAAAACAACATTCATATTTTAGTGTACGGCCAAGTTCATCACTTCAAGCTAGTGATTTTCGTATTTAGCGGCGCAAAATACATTGGTAACAATTGTTTTAAAATGGGATACAATGTTAGGGGTGAGTATTATTATTATTAGTGTTTAGTATTAATGATGCAGAGGAAAACTTTCGTGTCCTCTTACTGAGCTGATAAGTCGTCCAACTCCTGGCAAAGGTAGAAATAACAAACACGTTATTGGATAGGTAAAATGTAACATTTGACTTGAAGCCTCCAAACGCTGCAAATATCCCCGATTGATTTATCCTGGAATTGTTCCTGGGATTTTAATTCTGTTGATATTACTTATACGATTGCTGGGACATAAACAATGTTGAAAAAACTACAAATTTTAGTGTATTTTGATGAATACATCCAAAAATTTTAAGAGTGGGCTCAGAAGTTATATCTAATAATATAGGTCACATTATAGCAATTTTTTCAATTATTTTTGAGTAACTGCTTCTCCCTTCATGTCCTCCTTCTCAAAATGTGTGGAGGCATTTATTATAATACATCACAATCATAAAAATAAAAAAGGTTTTCAAAGGACACTACTTCAAAAATATTTGAAATTTAAATTTTATAATATTGTAAAAAAAAAAGAAATGCTCGAAAATTATTCATAAGTCATGCATTAAATTAAAGAGTATATTAACCTTTTAAAGCGCTGCCAGAAACTAAAATAAAAATTTAAAGTATTTCAAAAATTAATTACGCATCCATTACGAATGATAGATAAAAAAAAAAGAATTATATGCATCCAAATTAAAAATGTAAAAGAGTGAGATTTCTGGTAGTTTTGTAAAAATCTGAGATGGCCAGATTGAGAGCTTTATTTTGGTTGATTTTGCATGGAATTTCAATGCAAACGTTTCTTCTTCCTAGTTTAACGATTTTAAGGTAAATGACTAGTTTCTGCTTACGGTACAGATGATTAGCAAACACCACATTTCCGTGGTCGCACGATATGCAAACGTAGATTGCATCCCTAGCAGCATAATCTCATCGGTCGGTGATCGGTCATTTATCGAAACCCGATGAAATTCTCATTGGCCGATGATCGGATTCGAAGAGTTCTCATCGGGAATTGCTCTAATATGTCTCATCGGCCAAACAGAATTCGAGCAGGAAAATCCGATGAGTTTTGCTCGAAATACGATGAGATTTGGAGCAATTTACGAGCAGTGCAGTCCCGTGTCACTGAATTTAAGGATCAGTTTAGGATTCTCGGCTTTTTTTCATCGGGAAAGTTGGTCGGAAGGATATCACTTTTCGATGAAAAGCAGCTCATCGAAAACCGTGCTCGGATACTGATCGGAATGATGTCATCGTGCGTTACGGGGTCAGTTTACGAGGAGTTCGATGATCGGCCGAGCAAAATCCGATGAGTTGATGCTACTTGAGATACCTTTTAACCGTTCTTTTTTTTTCTTCGTGTCAAACTTTTTATTATGACCATTTTTGCAACCGGAAGTATGCATTAGTACTAATGGTTGATAAATGTTGTTCAGTTTGAACGTTGACACATTTTATATCGTAATGCATATTCAACCAACAAGTTTAGGCAATTAAAAGATAAATTCCATTAAAGTTTTAAACCCTAGTATTCCCTCTTCTGTTATAGAGAGAAAAACTTCAATACGACAAGTGTTTTCATCTCGTGTCTAGTTTGAAAAAAATAATTTCTCTCTAAACTACTTTCCGACAAATTATAACACACGAATAACTCACGATTATAAATAAAAGCATACAATAAATCCTGTCCACTTTCATAAGCTGTTTTATTCTATCCTCGTTGAAGTAACGACAAATTATAAGTCTCTTGCAATATTTATTGCATAAAACTCGGCTTATACTGCTTCAATTGAAGAAAACTGAAGCTGCAAAAGAACGATGAGCGAAATGAAATATTTCAAAATAAGAAAAACGAAGATTTGAAAATACAAAGAAAAAACTAGACTAAGTTCTAAGAAAATTTAACCAATTTCGAAACATCGTTTTACATCGTTCCATTCCAGAAACTTTACCTCTTTCTCTTTTTCCCGATGCTTAAAATCAATGGGTGTTTTATTTCTAGTTAATTCCAAGTACTTCCCTTTTTTTTTCTTCTCCTTCTTTCTTTAAATATCGCTCGAATTTCAACGCAGTTAGAAAATCATTTCCTCTGCAACTCGACCCCTCACGGTAATGAGTTTCCAAATTCAAACACCGCACGGAGGAAATGGGAAAAACACTAAAAAACACAGCGGAACAAGATGTAAGAGTCGGGTCTCCAATTTCGCCGAGATTAGCCAAATCAAATGGAGAATTTAAAATGATTTTTAATCTTAAAAGGTAAAATAGATAGCGCCGGAGAGAGAGAGAGGGGAGGGATTTAATTTGAAAAGTGCAGCGTGGACTTTGAAAGTATTCAATTTGTTCGCATAAAAGGCTCATAATCGGTGAGGTCAGGGGGACCGAAAAATTATTTTGAAACGTTGTGTATCAAATGACTTCATTGTTTTCGGTGAAGCTGGTACAGTTTTGAAATTCTTGAAAAAAAAAGCTACAATGCACAAAATATGAAATATGTCGCGAAAATGAGTTATTTTTATGTAGCAGTTTTTAACTATGCCAGTTTTTGACTTTTAGTTGAGAGATGTGATTTTAGCTTCATTACTTACATTTAACTTCTTTTACCATCTGAATTTTAGAGTGCTGCTGGATAAGAATTCAAACTAGATAAATAAACAAATAAGGAGAGGAATAAATAAATGAATATAAATAAATAAACACTGCAAAAAAATAAACTATTGTTTTTACAGTATAATACTGGTAGCAGAGGTTCCGGTTTAAAACTAAAATGCACAGTAATAAACAGTAAAATTTGCAGTAATATATGTATTTCTGCTTATTTTACCGTTTATTAGGGGAAAACCGCCTATATTGGACCACTGCTTAAATTGGACCTCGGACTTAAAATCTAGTACGGAGATCTGTGCTACATTTTAACAGTGAAAACATGGAGTTTTAGGAATAAAATCAATGTGTATGAAGTTTCACCAGTCTTCGAACTGTTTAGCGTGAGTTACGGCTTGATTTGTGTTGAAAACGTGCGAAATCTTATTTTGTGGACTTGTTTCTAGAAGGATAACTCAAAAACTTGTGAATTGCGGTAAAATGCTGTTACAGTATTATAAACTGTGTTTAATAAGGATTACATTGATGTATTTATATGCCCGATTGTGATAATTTTTGACAGAGCAATAAGCTGAAGAATAAAAAATGGCGTGTTTTCTTTTATTGGACCGAAAAAATTTTCCTATATTGGACCGGTGGTCCAACATAAGAATATGATTTTAAATAAGACTTTTTATTAATCGTAACATAAACTAAGTGACTCGTCTTATTTAATAGCGTAGTTAAAATTATTTTAAGCATACTTTAACACCTATTCACGATATTCATTTAAACGTTTTTATCAAGTAGAAGCTGCAACTTTTTAAAATGCATGTTTTTTTTCTCTTCATCCATTAAGCTGCAGTTTTAGGTTGTGAAACAAATTTATTAACTTAAATAAAATGTATGCTGGTTTACCGAGAGAAAATTATGAAACTCTGCGATAATTTCAAAACGATTTTAAAAGGAAACAACTTATATGCTACTAAAATGTTCAATGTAGATGAAGCCGGTTTTTTCATTGTCCAAAAGCCCCAAAATATATTGACGTATAGAGATAAACACCAGGTTGGAGCAGTAATGAGTGGTGAACGTGGTAGAAATACACTAGTTTTTTGCTACATGAGTGCAACAGAATTGCAAGCTCCCCATGCTTATTTTCAAAAGATTACGTTCCATGTATGAACTTACCGTAAAAGCTTCCCTGGGGAGCAATATGCTTGTTCAAAAAAACGGTTGGATCACAAATGATAATTCACACAATTGATACAACATTTCATCAAAACTGTTAATCCAAGCAATGTAAAAAGAATGTCTTTCTATCAATGGATAGGCACAGTACTTACATAAAGAACATTGATGCAATAAACTTGGCTAACGAAAACGATATAATAATATAATTTCTCTTTAAGTACATCATACACGTAGATGTGGTCTTTATTCAGTCTCTGTCTACATATTTTAATCGAGCATGTGATACATGGATGCGAGAACATCTAATGAGATCCATTATCTAATATCGCACAGGAGAACTATTTGGTAACTCTTATGGGCAAACCGCAATCTAGGCCATGACAAAAGCTGTGAGTTGATTCTAAAGAACAGGAGTTTAGCCTGTTAATTGACATGTGTTTAATGACATTGAGACATTGATTTGGCTGCAACAGAATTAGGTGCAAGTAGTCCAGATAAAACTACTCAAAGTGAACACTGAAGAGGTTACATGTTCGGTGTAAGTTGTACACCATGTACAAGAACTAGCTACGACTTAAATTAGTACAAGTTCTGCAGAATCGGCGGATAGTTCTCATTAAAACATGATTGTCAACTCTAATTATGATTTTTTAAAGTCGGCTCACATATGACCTTTGCCTTAAAAATAGAAGGAACAAAAAGGAAGGCTATCTCAGCAATCATTCTAACGCCGTATAAAGGAGGTATAGAGCAGAAAAAGTCACACAAGAAGAAGCAAGAAACTGCACAAAACAATTGTTATTGCAATATTTGTCATAGAGATGAAGCGCAAAACATTATTAAGTGCATAAAATGCCATCGGCGAGTTTATCAACACCGCCTAAGTGAGGCTGAAGCAAAAGAAATTCTGTTGCAAACCCTGGAAAAAATCTGTATTGTTCAAATATAAATTATTCTATGATTTCTTCGTACGGTTCAATTTAGGCGCATATATTCCTAAATTGGACTTTTGCAACATTTTATAAGATAATTTTTTTAAAAATAATTTTCATATTTTCAGAAAATATAAGCTCCTAGGGCGGTTCCTGATTAAATTTAGCTCACGATGCCCTATTTTGCATTTCTGTTTTGCTTCACATTGAGCGACACAGGCCTCCTGTTCTTAGGGGGTCCAATATAGGCGGTCTTCCCCTACTGTGCATTTTACAGTGTTAAACTCTAACCTCTGCTACCAGTATTAAACTGTAAAAACAACAGTTTATTATTTTGCAGTGAATAAGTAAACAAATAAGTCAAAGAATAAACAAATAAATATAAATTTTGAAAAAATCTAGATGAAATACAAAGAATTATAGTTGTACTAGCTGCGTGACCCGACGGGAGCTTCGCGCCTTTAAAGTAGTGAGGAAAGTTTAAACAAACTACTCGCCGGCAAGGCGGCTCGCTTTTAAAGTTGCGAGGAAAGTTTCAACAAACTATTCGCCGGCAAGGCTACTCGGTTTTAAAGCAGTGAGGAAAGTTTGGACAAATTACCCGCCGGCAAGGCGGCTCGCCTTTAAAGTTGCGAGGAAAGTTTCAACAAACTATGCGCCGGCAAGGCAGCTCGCTTTAAAGTAGTGAGGAGAGTTTGTGACGATTTCGTTCTGGTAACTTTTTGTTTTAAATCATATTGACAGTGTTTCTAAGTAACACCGTGCATTATTTACTAATTAGGTCAAATAATATTGAATAACTTGACATAAGGTTCAATGGTTGATTATCTTAAAATGTTGTTTTTTCCCGCCAATCATTCGAAGTAAATTAGCACATGTATGTAATATTTCTCTGTACTTTAAAGTAGATTGACTAAAGTAGATTTAAAGTAGTTGACTTAAAGTAGATTTAAAGTAGACGTAAGGTTTTTTTTTTTAATTTTTCCCTTTTTTTAAAAATTTGAAACATTTTTCAGTAACTCTGCGATAATTCATTTTATAAATTTTTTTTGGGAGAGGAAGCACTTTTTACTTTTCTGAGCCCCTCCCAAAAACTATTTCTGTATTCTGTTCCCTGTAAAGAATTTTTATACTTCAGGCGTCCATCAGGGGAAAGCTTCGAATAATTTTGGTGCTGCTCGAGATCTTGTCGAAGTATTTGGTAATAAATTTGAAAAGACCTGTTTCATCGTTGAGATGAGTTGAATTTGTTTTATTCTTTTTTATTATCAAATCAACAGCGGAAGAAATTAATAATGTTTTATCTCTGTAGGTGTAGATGTTAAAGCATAAAAGAATAAATTTTAGAGTTACAAAGTCTTCATGAAATATGCTTGGGCCTGTTGTAAGCAGGGTTGCCAGATTTAAGAACTGAAAATACGGGACAGGCTCTTAAGGGCGGGGGGGGGGGGGGTTAAGATGAAGTCTAAAGGTTGAATTTTTATAACCTTTACTTTAATATTGAACGTTTTTCACAAATATAAATGAAGAGAAAAATACCCAATGGTAATATGAATAAAAACTTCATTTTTTAACATTGCATAGTTATTTTTCGTCATGAATATAAATGGGAAAAGGTTTAACACTTATTATTGTGAAAGCTCGTATTTCCCTGTTACTAACCCCCTTTTTTCTGTCGCAGGCCCTTCATTTCAAATTTTGCCGGTGGGAGGAGGGCAAAAGGTAAATTATGCCAAATTTCAATGTAAATTATACCAAAAAAAGCAAAAGCCACGCCCACTTATATGTAAATACATTAAATTCCCAAAACCAGGGGGGAGGCCATTGACCACCAGTTCTGATGTCCCAAATGGCGGGCCTGTCTTGGCGTGAATGATATAATAATCGCTTCTGCTGATGACTAATGTTTAGTATGTACCTTTTTAAAAAGCTGGACGTACCAATGGGAAAATTTGAATGAAAATAATTTTAATGAGTCATTAACAAAAATTTTGATTGCAATTGCGTAGACATAGAAAATTAAACATTACTACTTAAACTCACTATAAGAAATTAACCTAAAACAAATAAAAAAATAGTATTCAATACCTTTTGGGGAAAAATTGTACAGTTTTGTCAATATTATAACATGATAATTATTCTTATACAGGGTGTCCACTCCAATCGTGGACCAATAGCTAATTTCTAAACCGTTAAAGATAAGCATATAGTTGATTTAGGAAAAAATCTCCAAATTATGAAAGGAATTTTGGGTCTATTCAATGTTTTTCAAAAAATCAAATTTTGAAAGAGTTACGAAATTTAAATTTTTATACAGCCCCCCAGTCCTATCAATCATGTTTAGTAAAACATTCTTGGCACTGTAACGTTTAAAACTAAAAAAAAAAATCACTCCTCTACCGCAAAAATTGACCGAGTTATGACGTTTTGAAAAATCAAGATTTTGCATTATTTCATTTCAAAATCTTGATTTTTCAAAACGTCATAACTCGGTCAATTTTTGTGGTAGAAGAGTGAATTTTTTTTAGTTTTAAACGTTACAGTGTCAAGAATGTTTTACTAAATATGATTGATAGGACTGGGGGGCTGTATAAAAATTTAAATTTCGTAACTCTTTCAAAATTTGATTTTTTGAAAAACATTGAATAGACCCAAAATTCCTTTCATAATTTGGAGATTTTTTCCTAAATAAACTCTATGCTTATCTCTAACGGTTTAGAAATTAGCTATTGGTCCACGATTGGAGTGGACACCCTGTATAATGTCGGAAAATTCTTTTTTTTTTTCAATCATATTCGCTACTTGATTTTACTGCTGCAATAATTCTTACGAAGTTTTGATGGTCTTTAGGTTGCCATAAAGCTTACTGTAATTTATATTTCTGTCGCTCATTGTAAAAAATATCTTATCGTCATTTTTTCAAAACGCGTATTTGTTTACTAAATGAAATAACATTTACATCTTTTAGTATAAAAGCGAAGCGAAGCAAATTTCAAAAGTTTGAAATTGATTGATTAAAAAAAAAATCTAGTGACTAATAGTAGCTGAACACATATATTTCTTTCATAACTAAAAAATTGAGAAGGGCTTGTTATACAGTAAGGCATAGTAAAATCATTTACAAGGAGATACATCACTTTTACAACGAACGTTTGTTGAATAATTGTAACAACAATTTCTAAAGCTCTAAATGAATAGAACACTAACATTACTTCAGAATAAGGAAGGACATATTATAATTCAATTAATTTTCTCATCACTCTATTTCACATTTTTTGTTTTACTTCATTTTTTTCCGAAAATAATCTTTCGTTTTGTAAAATGCTGCCTCTAGCCAGAATACGGGACTTTAGCCGTCCCGTATCAAGGTTCCCCGGGACGCGGGACAATTTTTCAAAACACAGGACTGTCCCTTGAAATCCGGGACGTCTGGTAACCCTGGTTGTAAGGGGAAATACATTTAACCCGTTACTGCCTAGTGATCTTTTTATAGATTACCTCTTTTCAGACTCCTCACTGAAAACATATCTTTTGATCATGTCTTATTCTTATTGGAATTGGCTGGTTTCCTATTGAAGCAATTTCCAATAGGAAACTGGCAAATAAGTATAAGATGGTAAAAAGGTATAGTTTTCAGTGAGGAGTCTGAAACGAGGTCATCTATAAATAGATCACTGGGCGGTAACGGGTTAATGTTTCAGCTAATTTTGGTGCATTTCTTTAAAAAATATCGGGCCTTTGTTAAAAGTGAGGTCTATAGTCCTTACAGAACTACGAGTCCATATTTGTAAGAACTATATAAATCTAGAACAAAATTATTTAGGGAACTCAGAAAACATTAATTTCTTAAATAGAGCTCTTTCTATAGAAATGAAATTTCTGCATTGAAACATTTAACGCGTGCCTTATAGAAAAAAATAAATTACGCTAATCACATATCATTGCATATAGCCGAACAACAAGAAGTTTTTAAATCATTAACCCGGGAGAACGCGCAAGGGGGTGTTTTACACCCCAGAGAAACATTTAGGCACGTAATTCGTACTCCCCCTTTTTTTTAATGGACCAAACTCAGTGTAGCTGCCTTGAAGGTCATCTTCTAAGACGGGGTCCATTCAAGGAAAAAATTCCTTTTATTGTTCATTGGAATTTCGAGTTTGGGGTGTTGGACACCCCATTGCGCGCTCTCGCAGTAGTCTTTTTTTCGTTCATCTGCGTTGCTTGCAGAAGAAAGATATCTCGCTATATGCGTTATGATGAAGAAATGCAGCATTTGCGGAATTTATTAAATGATGTTTCCATTGATGATGAATCCATATGTGAGTCAGATGATGAAGTATGTGATGAATTAAACAGAAGTGACCACGATACAGATTCAGAAAATGATGAATCTCAAAGCAAAAATGAGGACACTTCCTTAAATTCGGGCGACCTTTACTTCGGAAGAGATGGAGAAACTAAATAGATGAAGAATAAATATCGGCAGAATAACGATTTTCGGCAAAAAATATTGTATTTAAATTGCCTGGAAATACAAGAGAAGCCGAAAATGTAAGAGCTCCTGAAGAAGCTTGGTCTGCTCTATTCAATGATGATTTGATTAGAGTTCTGGTAGATTGCACGAACATTTATATAGATAAATTAAAGAAAATAATTTTCGAGCGAGGGATGCAAACAAAACGAATGAAAATTCGAAATGAAAATTCATAGGCTTGTTATACATGGGCGGTTTGCATAAGTCATCTCACGTAAATGTGAGATATATTAAATTATTTTTTCGATGTAAATTATGTATGCAAATGCTTAAAGAAATGTTATTTTACTTTATACAAAATTCAGTGATGAAAAATCAATTTAAAAGTAGATTTAAAAAGTAATAATTGTTTGGGGTGTTAAACATCCCTTGCGCGTTCTCGAGTGCGGATTATTTGGCGCGCGCCGACGGGTTAATTCAACACCGAACACTTAATGTTGTCAGATTTAACTTTTCTACTTTCTTTAGTTTTTTGTGCATAAATCAAGGCCCGTCATTTTGGATTTATGCGGGGGGTGGGGGGGGCAGGGTTGTATACACAATGTAAACTTTTCCAAAAAATTGGGGAAAAAAAGCACGCCCACCTATATTTAAATACATTGATTTCCCAAAGTTGGGGGAGGGGGTCAATTTACCCTCACTGACCCCCCCTAAATGACGGTCCTAGCATAAATAAAGATTTTTTTAAACTGTCTTTAATTTTTTTTTTGAAAATTCGAGCAATGGAATTTAAGGTTTCTGCGGTAGTTATTCATGTTTTTTTTTTTTTTTTTTTTTTTTTGTATCAGTAAACATTTTTGGAGTAGGTGTAAAATAGCTACATCAGGGGGTGTACATTTAATGAAGAAATTTCTTTAAATTTGTTTCTTTCCAGTTACTTATTTACTTGATGGGGGAAGGAGAAAAACCTTTAGCAGAAATAGTTTTATTTTGAAACGAACCTAATAGATGGCGCTATGTTTATAAACAATTCTCTTGAATCGATACCTGTTGATTTTAATCACTCCGTCAGAATCATCGTTATGAAAGTTCATAAGTTTTTCAACAATTCTAAAAGAAAACATTGATAATTAAAAAGAGAAATATATCAACTGCAGAGACGGATTAGATTAAATGTTTTTTTTCATATGAATACATTTTGTTCATTAATTGAAGATGTCTATGATTATATAGTTGAAAATGTCTCGAACTTTTCGGACTGAACTTTTAAACAGACGCATTACAATAGTAAGCGCAGTAGTTTTTTGGTTAGAAAAAAAAAAATCTAAGAGGGGGACTAACTTGCAAAATTTTTCCCTAGTAAAAAAATCATTTACAGAAAGAGAAGGAAAATTCACTAGATCTTATCTGAACTGTTACCGTTATAAGAAATATATTAATATCTTTGTGCTCAAAAAATAAAAGCAAATAAAACAACATTAAATGGACAAATACGCAGGAACACTACAGACACGTGTTTCGGCGTTACAAGGAAGGACTTTTTCAATGCACAAAATTTGAGCTTATGGGTGTAAAGACATCGGATGTCTTTTTATCGAACTGTTTTTTTTTTTTTTTGCACTGAAGAAGCAAGTAGAAGCAATTCGTATTGCCGAATTGTCGTCTGAGAGCTGTAAGTTTGAGAATGTATGGGTTATTCCGACGAAAGTGGTACAAATCATGTCCGAGACTTTAGAGTTTTTTAAAATCAATTTTAATAACTACCACCTATTAAGTATATTTTTTATTGGTTCTCCATTTAATTTTGTCCCCATCATGTATCAATTGATTAGGTATAATCGATTTAGAAATGACACAGAAAAAGAATGATCTTTGTCAGAAGAAGGAGAAAATGACGTGTCTCAGCTTTAAATTGCTAGAATTTTAATTGTGATTTAAAATTAAACTGAAATGTAACAACAAAATAAATGACACTGCACTGCACGAAAGATGCTTCTGACACCATTTCTGGAGATTTATTACGCAAATGAAAAAAAATGTCCCCAAAAAACAATATTATTTATCCATGTCCCTAGATTTTCTGTTTCGAATTGCATTCAATCTGATATATTTTTTAAAAAATATAGGTCGTATAACTGCCGTGATTCGCTTGCTACATTGAATTATGTAGTCAACAACCAGGGTGAGCCTCATTCTATTCTTATGGTAGTTAAGTTGAACTGTTAGATGTCCACTCTGTTAGAGCCGATTTCATGATGAAAAAAATAGTTTTTTTCTTGAAATTGCAGATAGACTTACAGTTTTAGGCTGTTTATTACACTTTATGCTTGCTCTGTGATTCTAAACTTTCTTTGTGATTATACAGATATTTTTAAAGGCTTATTTATCCACTCTGTTATATGTCCACTCTGTTAACCAAAGTGATCAAAATATTTAAAATCCTTTCATAAATGAGTCATGTACTAGTTATTTACACTTCATTATACACAAATCAATGGAAACTCAATAAAAAAAAAATATGATTAGTTGGTTAAAACTATTTAAATTGATAATCTTAAGTAAAGAGTTTCAGACATGATTTGTACCATTTACGTCGGAATGACCCATATACAGCCTGCTTAATCTATCTCTGTTTAAAACTTTTTTTCGGCTTAAAAAAAATTTAGCCTTGGTAAATAAAACTATTCAATCAGGGCCGTAACCAGCCTATTGTTCGAGGGGGGGGGGGGTACCAACACATGTCTCGTGAAATACATATGATAAATTAAATTTGATATCAGCTTCTTCGCCTCAGCTGAAAAGGTAAATTGTTATGTGTGAAATAATGTTTACAAAAACTACAATAAAGATAAATACTACAGATATTTAAATTAATTTGCACTATCGTTCAATAACGATACAGTGAACTCTCACTTATACGCCGCCTCATTTATGCGCCTTTTTCACTTATACGACGATTTTAAACGGTCCCAGCACATTCCATAGCAAAATAATGATAGTATCATTCGTTTATGCGTCGCTCTAACGATAAATATTTCACTTATGCTCCGAATTTTCCGTAAAATGCAAAAAAATTAATTCATTTTCTTTAAAAAACAAGCATTTTTCTTCACTTTCCTCTTTAATCTTTCGCCTTTATTGCTCACAGAAGGCCTTTTTTCGACATGAACTAGAGTTCGGAGAGGGACAAATATCTATTATGCATCGTTTTAGAGGGAACAGCTTGTAATTAGGTATGCTTCAATTTTGTTTTCTCTTTATCATTGTAGTTACGTGACAGTAATTGCCAAACCGTAGTAATATGTCCGTTTTCTATAGAAGCATTCTTATTTATTCTCTCATTAGAACCTATGTTGAGATTTAGTCCTTTAAATGGGCATTTTCACTTATACGTCTCTCTCACTTATGCCCCTTTTTCTGTTGGTCCCTTGGGCGGCGCATAAGTGAGAGTTCACTAATTTCATTTTTCAAATGAAATTGAAAAGTAAATAATAAAATTAAAAATAAAATCGTAATAATATAATTCTTCAGCAAAAAAAGGGGCAGCAAAAAGCATTTTTTGGAATAGTTTTGAAAAATTTTCGGAGAGGGTTTGAACCCTAAAAACCCACAATTTAAATACGGCCGTGCATTCAAATATTCGATCAAACAACATGAATATTCTCCAATTCAGAAAAAAAGAGAACATTCACGAGAAGCTTAATGCTTTTAAATTAGAATTCCTAGAAATCCGTCAACGTTGAGCTATTGCGTTTCTCTCTGATAGCACCCATCTGCACGTAATACTCATCCTTCAAGATAACTGTGAGAGCAAGCGCTTATGATCTTGATCAATGACACTGTTTGTGCTCTTTTTCACACGTCTTGTACTGCTTACTTTCAGAGTTGATTAATATTGTTGTTCAAACTAGTAATCACACGTGATAGGAACTCAATAGTAATACAACTTCTAGGGGAGAGGGGGGAGGAACCAGTCTTAAAATGCCATATAATAGTTGGGAATCCTTTTCTTGCTTTATGCCTTAAGTGTAGTACATATTTTGCAACAGATTGGTACCACACTGCAAAACATAAAATGTTTTATAGTATAATACAGTTAAATTTATAGTAATAAACTGTAAAGTAGCTAATTTACAGTTGCAGTATTACTGTAACTGTACAGTATTACTGTGCATTTTACAGTTTTAAATTGGAACCTCGGCTGCCAGCATTATACAGTAAAAACAACAGTAAGGGCCCTGCTCCACATCAGCAGAAAACGCGACCGAAACCGAACATCAGGGTACTTTCCATAGGAATACCATTTAATCCATTTTACGTTTCTGCTTTATTTTTCTGCTTTACGTCAATGTGGAGCAGGGCCCTAAGGGCCATTCCACCGTGACGTGCGAGTCAATCAGGCTCAAAAATTTCACCAACATTTTGCTACAGCTTTGTATATTTCAACCAAACAGGAGTAAACACATTTTTAAATCTTGATATGACGCGAAGATACTCCCGACACAGTTATATTTTTGTTTAATAATTTTTTTTACTTAAATTTTAATTTATTTGTATGCGTTGAGTTCGGGGCACCCAAAGTCAACCTCGCGTGTTATGCTGCATGAATTAGTTAATTTTCTGGCTCTATTAAAATAGCAATGACGAAACAAGCTGTAGATTTTGAAAACTAAGGCTCCAATGCAAATGAAAATATCTATTTGTTGAAAAATAATAATTCAAACCGTTGAAAAAAAATTATGTTAGGGCTATTCCACGAAAAAATAGTCATTTTCTGTCGCACGTGGCGGCTCATATATTTCCTTAAAAAGCAATAGGTAATGACGCTTTTTTTTAAAGAAAATGACACGTACGTGCGTGATTTCTTAACCTAGCGTCCCTTTTTAGGGACGGTCCAAAAAAGGGTCTGAATTTTCCCAAAACGAACATTTCAACCAAATAATAGTGTTCAATGAGTAGCTTGATATTGTTTCAATTCGTTATTAACAGATTGCAGCACATAACCATTGTAAAGTGTGTACTGTCGCAGTTTAATATGATCTTTATCAAAAGTCACATCGTTCACAATCTCAAGAAAAAAAAAGTTTTCAAAGTGACTCCCAGCTTCCCAGTTTATGTTCATTGCTGATTTTATTTCTTCTTATAAAATGTCTTTTTAAATATTATATTGTAGGCAGAAAAAAATTTTAGTAAAAAAGTATGTACCCTCTTGGGTCTATCGTAACTTTTAAGGGACGATTTTTCTTTCCGTAATAAAACAATTATTTTTAACATAATCTTTTTTTAAAATTATTTTTCCTATCCATTAAACACTGTTTGTAACCAGTATACAAAATATCTTTGGAAAAAAAATCTGTCAGGCATTAATGGGTTGAGCAACAAAATTTTTGTTCATTACTCTTTTAAATTATTATTTTAAATGAAATACATGAAGAGTCATATGTGCGAAACAAACTTACCGTTAGAATTGCCCTAAACGCTCATTTCCAATGACGCTTTTAAAACCGCTCATTTAACTGCCGGATCTTACATTTTACATCGATGTACATGTATATACTTTTGAATAAATATCCTATAAAAAATTAATAAATCATTTGTAGTATGTAACCAAAATCAAAACTAGGGATGCACCGATAAGCCAATTGGCCGATTACCGATTACCGAGTAATCGGCTCAGCCGAATGATTGTTTTTATTCTACCAATTTACCATCACTGTTTTTTCCCTCTTATACAATTCCTAGTTGGAAACAGTAAGTAATTTATTTCTGACAGAAGATTTTTTTTTTCCATTTTCCTAGTTTTCGCAAAATGATTTCAATATTTTTTCAAATTTCCTAGAACCAATATTCATATTATTGTCAATAATATAAATGTTAGTTGGACAAAAAAAATTTTTAAAAAAAGGAGGGGGAGGGGGAGTATGTGGTGCGCACTCCAATTTAGGAGTACTTGTAATTTACACTTTTTAATAATTAGTAGCAATTTCATTCAATACCTTTAATTTTAGAAGTTATTTGTACGCAATGTGCTAAGGAGAAAACTATCGCCACATGAAAAATGTGTTGCAACATTGTCTATGTATATTTATTCAAAGTAGGAGAATTAATTTTAAAAAAAACTTTATATGAACTGTTAGAATTATTATTAGTGTTAATAAGATTATTCATCATAGTTTCTTACTAGAGGTATATTTTAAAGAATAATATTTGAAAAATATTTTTTGGCCGATTAATCGGGCCGATTATGGCCAATTAATCGGTGCATCCCTAATCGAAACCACGTTTTACTTACATAGTAATTCTGTTACACCAGTGCGTACAGAACAAATAGTCGCCAAACACGGGAGCGGCATACGGCATTATTTACCGTTTATGCAATATTTTCTGTATTACTACAATAACTTTCCCTTTCAGCAGACGATAGCGTATTGAATGGAAGAATTTCGAGAAGAGAAAGGGGTGTCAACGCTGATAAATCGCGCTACCGGGCACTTCATTTGCATTCGAAAGCCTCCTGCGTAAACACATGCATCAAAAGCGGCTTATTAAATTATCTTCCGACGCTTGACCTTTCCGAAAGTATGCGGGGTCGAAGGTTTTCGTTGTTCCAAAACGTGGGTTATGGATTAGAGCGGGAAATTTACGCGCCATAACATTTATGGAGGTGCACCGATTGCAGAGATGTTCTGATCTATTGTCCTTTGGGCATTGATTACGGTGGAACGCTGGAATTTGCTGGATTGGGGCCCAAGAATAAAGTTCAATGATGGCCTCGGCATACGGCTATTATGGAAAGCAGTTTGGAACTGGATGGGTGCCGTAAACGTTAATTAATGTGCCTCGTGCAATTATCACTCTTCTGTTCTGTCTTTCTTAGGAGGATAATGCACATAATAATAAATCTTGAGAGAAATAGGATTAATTAGCATAGGTTTGTAAGTTATAGCGGTTGAGTTTCTTCCTCAGAATGGGAAGGATGCATATTTTTCATGTAACTAAAGTTGAAAAGGAATCTTCAGTCTAGAAAGAATGGTTTGCAGCCTTTGGTTCGTAATGTGAGAAGTGAGAAACGTGAAACAGTTTTCTTTTGAATAGTAAAGGAGAAGGAGCTAATAATTTATTTCATATTTAAAAACAAAGCATTTTCTTATGCTATACCTTCATATAAATGTGTAAAACTTAAGCATAGCTTTTATGTTTGCCGTAAGTCAGCAGAAAATCCTGTGAGAAACATGGATTTCATAATACGAGAGCGGTATTTTTTACTCAAAAGTTAAAAATTAAAAAAGAACACAGAAGTAAACATTGCTGGGATTCATACATGGCAGCTTAAAAAATTAACGTGACAGATATAGATTATCTGACATACTACAAACTGACATCCCTTAGTAAGAGCTATGTCCATTAATAGCTGTGCAACATGTTCGTGGCAATGTATTTATCTATCCAACAACAGATCATCTAACAGCTACAATTAATACAAGAGAGCACACTTTTCAATTAACATCTGTACAAATTGAAAAGCGTTTTCAGGAAATGCAGTGAAATACCGTTGCAACAAAATCCATGGGACCGCAATTTTGTTTCTTTAAACGTGAATGCTGATGTAATTTGATTCATACAATGCAATGGCAATTACATCAGAACTGAAAATGTGTATCACTGAAACCGATATTTTGTTGTATTGTTATTCGATGTAACGGGATTTCCCTGTATGAATATGTCAAAAGGCTTCTTCTCAAATAGTTCCAACTTCGAGAGTTAGGAGGTCAGCAAACGAGAAGACAAGTTTATGAGGTAGTGGAATTCATTTTTACACATCAAACAGCATAAAAATAGCTTTTTATACTAGAACAATAATTTCTATCTTGGAATTGTTCTAACGTTACAAAGCGAAAACCAGTTTCTGAAATGAATTGTTTAGGCCTACGCGTGTTCTTTGCATCAGTTTAAAAGGCACCTGTGTGGGTCCATTTGTCAAAAAGGTTGTTTTAATAATATTTCTGATGATAGACGGTATTTTAAAATATTTTGTGTAGTATTCGAGAAATACCCTAAATGCTCTATCTATTCGAAAGCCTTTTTCAATTGCTTATAGTTTGCTGAAAGAGACCATACATTCCGTATTGAGCAGAGCAATCGCGTTTTTAGGTCACCAATCCTGTTGTCCATGATCTTTGGGGGCCCCAGGTCCAACATATGCTCCATCTTCTGACAGAGAATTTTACGGAGGAGAAAGTGACAGTTACAAAATTAAAAAAAAAAAACTGGACATACTTTAAATCAATCAAAAAAACTTTAACAGTATAGTTATTTTTTAATATATTTTAACTTTGTCACAAATATAGAAAGAGTTTCCTTTTTACTTGAAATGACCACAGGTTATACTTACGGTCGCATATTCTTCAGAAAAATTAACCAGTTTCTTTTTTCAAATTTAATAATTATTTCTTAAAACATACACCGATCTAAAAAAAATACATGCCTCGTTTTGAAGAAAGATATAATTCGACTCCTTAAGTATACTGTAAACATACGACTGATGAATTTGTGCGAACATAGCTCCCCTTGCTGGATCAAAATTTCAAACAATTTGACTATCCGAACAGAGTTTACATGAACAAGTTTTCAAACTTTTCAAAACCCAAACAAATTATCGAACTTTTTTGAAGAAGGATTTTATGAATATGATAATTCTTTGATTTTTTTAGTGGAATGGAACATGAGAGACAATTGCCTATTCTTACCTCTCTAATAAAGATTTTTTAGAAATTTGATTTATTTGTTTTTTAACTTTAGCACTTATGATCAATATATTTACTGAAAATTCACCTTTTGTACTTTATGACTATTTAGTTGTTTTTTATTCAGATTTTTAAATAACACTAATTAATAATTAATTGATAAAGCATGAACTATTCCGCTTTAAAATACAAACAGCCTTGCACCCATGTTCATGATGAATGTTTGGAGATTTTTTTATCAGAAAATCGAACAAACGAATTACTTGAAACTCATTACATTTCAATGAAGTTAAGACCCATAAAACGCATGGGTGAATGAGTATATTTTAAAGCCAACATTTAACAAACATTTTATAGAAATTGTCATGTTTTCATCGCACTTTCTTTTCCAAGTAACGAAATGTGAAATTAAAATAAATATATGACCACTTAAGAATATTAAGATAACGATTACGCCAGCTTTGATAACTGGCAGAAGCCATCAAATAGAGAAAACCAAGACAGCATCTCAACATTACCCATCCACTGCGAATCTACAATGCAAGAGAATGGCTCCATCCCTCCTTCCGATGATCACTCACTCACTCTTTGCTTTTTTTATTCATCAAGATCATTTTCACGCACTGCGAACTCCTTTTTGTTGCTCCAGACACTTGAATTTTATACTTCGACAGGGGAGGATCGGTGAAAGTTGAGAAAGCAAGCGAGCAAAAAAAGCATCTTAATCAGATTGAGGGTTCACGCCTCTGTGTTGCCGCTTCTAAAACTGCGGGAAACACTCCATTTAACCTTGGTATCACGTAAAAAAATAACAGCCTCTTCCATTGGCTTGCGCTTATGGTTCTGGAGTTGATTTCAGCGTAAAAGTGGGTCAACGTTGGTTTCGCGAAAAGATCGCAATCAGATTGAAAATCTCAAAATTTAGGTTTGAAATTAAAACCTTCAAGATACTTGTGCTTGCTTTGTTGTTATTTAGATCAGCGTTTACCAACCTGTGGTATGCCTATCACTGATGGTAAGCGACCTGTTAGTTGATAATGCACTGCAGAAAATGAACTTTTTTTTTTAAGGTATAACTCTGGCAGCTAAACTTTCAATTAAAAACAGTAAAATGCACAGTAATAAACTGTAAAACTAGCAATTTTGCAGTTCTTACTGTAAAATAAGCAATCTTACAGTTTATTGCAATAAAAACAACAGTATAATACCGTCAGCAGAGGTTTCAGTTTAAAACTGCAAAATGCACGGTAATAAACTGTAAACTTAGCAATTTTACAGTTTAGTACATTAGAGTTTGCAATTTTACACTTTATTACTGTAAAATTTGCAATTTTTACTGTTTATTACTATAAAGTCAGCTGTATTATTCTGTAAAAACAATATTCTTTTTTATAGTGATTTATCTTATTTACTTAATTTTCATATATTTCATAAAAAATATATTTTTAACAACGTTATAAATTAAAGATGTTAATATATACAGCCGATGGTCAAACATCCGGCTTATCAGTATTATTTATTTTCAGAGTGCACTTTTAAATTTAACCGTTATCCATCAGTAAATTTCAAAAGATAATGAATGGTCTTCGAAACAAGCACAAAGACAAAAATATTTGAATGCGATATGAGATTAAATTAATTTGTGTTTCATAATTTTGTGTTTTTAATAAAACCATTTATTAGCAACGATATATGGCACTGTAAGTATGAAAGTTATATTTTACAGTGCGTTTATAATCCTGTATGACGTTCAGCGTGTTTCAATGGAATTTCTTTCATGATGCTATTTGAACCCACTGTCACCCTATAAAATGTATAATTCAACACGTTCGCAATATATATTCGCAAATACACTCGCAAATAAAAAAATAAAATAAAAAAGAAAAACAGCAAAATACAATCATTTTTATGAAGAGGTACAATTTAACATGATGTACAACCAAGTGGTATGTGAGTTAAAAAAGGCTAGAAAACGTTGATTTAGGCTATCAAAGTAGTGCAACTGAAAGAGTTTAATGGGCGGATTCTAGATGTAACATTTTAAACAATACTAAGCATTAAAACATTTTTACTGCTGTTGTCAGAAAGAAGATTCTTTTGCTTGTTTAGTTTCAAACTAAATTGGTTCTACTTATGTCATTTTTAAATGTTTTGAAAGTAGTCAATATGTATAGCTTGAGAAATAAGGTTCAATGAACAGTTATTATTATGCAGGTGGATCTCAATAAGAACAGACGGTTGATAAAATTTCGGCGTCAATCGTTTCAAGAAGGAATCGTGAGTTTTTATCGGTAAGTGAATTGTTATATCTCAAAAATTGTCGGTTATCTTGTCTAGTGGTCAGAAAAGATTGACTCCGGATGGGGAAGCCCCCAGTTCGAATATAGCTCGGGCATGGATATACTTTCTCTCTTCTGTCCTTGTCATTCCTGTGCTTCGAGAATGTGTTGTTGAGCTGCGAATGCTTGCCAACCCTATAAACGGATCCCTATGGCATCTGTGTACTGTGGAAGTCGGACTTAACACCAAATGACGGTACGGTTGGAAAAAGCAAAGCAGGGTACCCTAAACTATTTGACTTACTGGCACAATTTGAACATTCGAGGATCTAAAGACGGTCTAACGGGTGTTGGTTAATCCTCGGAGTCAATTTCTTCAAGGAGGATGACGCAATCAAACATATCTCAAAAAGTAATGCAATAATTCCAACAAAAATGCAGTAATTCCAATAAAAGTAATGCAGTAATTCCAATTAAAAGTAATGCAGTAATTCTTGCCAACCCTATAAACGGATCCCTATGGCATCTGTGTACTGTGGAAGTCGGATTTAATACCAAATGACGGTACGGTTGGAAAAAGTGAAGCAGGGCACCCTAAACTATTTGACTTACTGGCACAATTTGAACATTCGAGGATCTAAAGACGGTCTAACGGGTGTTGGTTAATCCTCGGAGTCAATTTCTTCAAGGAGGATGACGCAATCAAACATATCTCAAAAAGTAATGCAATAATTCCAACAAAAATGCAGTAATTCCAATAAAAGTAATGCAGTAATTCCAATTAAAAGTAATGCAGTAATTCTTGCCAACCCTATAAACGGATCCATAAGGCATATGTGTACTGTGGAAGTCGGACTTAATACCAAATGACGGTACGGTTGGAAAAAGTGAAGCAGGGCACCCTAAACTATGTGACTTACTGGCACAATTTGAACATTCGAGGATCTAAAGACGGTCTAACGGGTGTTTGTTAATCCTCGGAGTCAATTTCTTCAAGGAGGATGACGCAATCAAACATATCTCAAAAAGTAATGCAATAATTCCAACAAAAATGCAGTAATTCCAATAAAAGTAATGCAGTAATTCCAATTAAAAGTAATGCAGTAATTCTTGCCAACCCTATAAACGGATCCATATGGCATATGTGTACTGTGGAAGTCGGACTTAACACCAAATGACGGTACGGTTGGAAAAAGTGAAGCAGGGCACCCTAAACTATTTGACTTACTGGCACAATTTGAACATTCGAGGATCTAAAGACGGTCTAACGGGTGTTGGTTAATCCTCGGAGTCAATTTCTTCAAGGAGGATGACGCAATCAAACATATCTCAAAAAGTAATGCAATAATTCCAACAAAAATGCAGTAATTCCAATAAAAGTAATGCAGTAATTCCAATTAAAACTAATGCAGTAATTCTTGCCAACCCTATAAACGGATCCATATGGCATATGTGTACTGTGGAAGTCGGACTTAACACCAAATGACGGTACGGTTGGAAAAAGTGAAGCAGGGCACACTAAACTATTTGACCTGCTGGCACAATTTGAACATTCGAAGATCTAAAGACGGTCTAACAGGTGTTGATTAATCCTCGGAGTCAATTTCTTCAAGAAGGATGACGCAATCAAACATATCTCAAAAAGTAATGCAATAATTCCAACAAAAATGCAGTAATTCCAACAAAAATGCAGTAATTCCAATAAAAGAAATGCAGTAATTCCAATAAAAGTAATGCAGTAATTCCAATTAAAAGTAATGGAGTAATTCTTGCCAACCCTATAAACGGATCCCTATGGCATCTGTGTACTGTGGAAGTCGGACTTAACACCAAATGACGGTACGGTTGGAAAAAGCAAAGCAGGGTACCCTAAACTATTTGACTTACTGGCACAATTTGAACATTCGAGGATCTAAAGACGGTCTAACGGGTGTTGGTTAATCCTCGGAGTCAATTTCTTCAAGGAGGATGACGCAATCAAACATATCTCAAAAAGTAATGCAATAATTCCAACAAAAATGCAGTAATTCCAATAAAAGTAATGCAGTAATTCCAATTAAAAGTAATGCAGTAATTCTTGCCAACCCTATAAACGGATCCCTATGGCATCTGTGTACTGTGGAAGTCGGACTTAATACCAAATGACGGTACGGTTGGAAAAAGTGAAGCAGGGCACCCTAAACTATTTGACTTACTGGCACAATTTGAACATTCGAGGATCTAAAGACGGTCTAACGGGTGTTGGTTAATCCTCGGAGTCAATTTCTTCAAGGAGGATGACGCAATCAAACATATCTCAAAAAGTAATGCAATAATTCCAACAAAAATGCAGTAATTCCAATAAAAGTAATGCAGTAATTCCAATTAAAAGTAATGCAGTAATTCTTGCCAACCCTATAAACGGATCCATATGGCATCTGTGTACTGTGGAAGTCGGACTTAATACCAAATGACGGTACGGTTGGAAAAAGTGAAGCAGGGCACCCTAAACTATTTGACTTACTGGCACAATTTGAACATTCGAGGATCTAAAGACGGTCTAACGGGTGTTGGTTAATCCTCGGAGTCAATTTCTTCAAGGAGGATGACGCAATCAAACATATCTCAAAAAGTAATGCAATAATTCCAACAAAAATGCAGTAATTCCAATAAAAGTAATGCAGTAATTCCAATTAAAAGTAATGCAGTAATTCTTGCCAACCCTATAAACGGATCCCTATGGCATCTGTGTACTGTGGAAGTCGGACTTAATACCAAATGACGGTACGGTTGGAAAAAGTGAAGCAGGGCACCCTAAACTATTTGACTTACTGGCACAATTTGAACATTCGAGGATCTAAAGACGGTCTAACGGGTGTTGGTTAATCCTCGGAGTCAATTTCTTCAAGGAGGATGACGCAATCAAACATATCTCAAAAAGTAATGCAATAATTCCAACAAAAATGCAGTAATTCCAATAAAAGTAATGCAGTAATTCCAATTAAAAGTAATGCAGTAATTCTTGCCAACCCTATAAACGGATCCCTATGGCATCTGTGTACTGTGGAAGTCGGACTTAACACCAAATGACGGTACGGTTGGAAAAAGTGAAGCAGGGCACACTAAACTATTTGACCTGCTGGCACAATTTGAACATTCGAAGATCTAAAGACGGTCTAACAGGTGTTGATTAATCCTCGGAGTCAATTTCTTCAAGAAGGATGACGCAATCAAACATATCTCAAAAAGTAATGCAATAATTCCAACAAAAATGCAGTAATTCCAACAAAAATGCAGTAATTCCAATAAAAGAAATGCAGTAATTCCAATAAAAGTAATGCAGTAATTCCAATTAAAAGTAATGGAGTAATTCTTGCCAACCCTATAAACGGATCCCTATGGCATCTGTGTACTGTGGAAGTCGGACTTAACACCAAATGACGGTACGGTTGGAAAAAGCAAAGCAGGGTACCCTAAACTATTTGACTTACTGGCACAATTTGAACATTCGAGGATCTAAAGACGGTCTAACGGGTGTTGGTTAATCCTCGGAGTCAATTTCTTCAAGGAGGATGACGCAATCAAACATATCTCAAAAAGTAATGCAATAATTCCAACAAAAATGCAGTAATTCCAATAAAAGTAATGCAGTAATTCCAATTAAAAGTAATGCAGTAATTCTTGCCAACCCTATAAACGGATCCATAAGGCATATGTGTACTGTGGAAGTCGGACTTAATACCAAATGACGGTACGGTTGGAAAAAGTGAAGCAGGGCATCCTAAACTATTTGACTTACTGGCACAATTTGAACATTCGAGGATCTAAAGACGGTCTAACGGGTGTTGGTTAATCCTCGGAGTCAATTTCTTCAAGGAGGATGACGCAATCAAACATATCTCAAAAAGTAATGCAATAATTCCAACAAAAATGCAGTAATTCCAATAAAAGTAATGCAGTAATTCCAATTAAAACTAATGCAGTAATTCTTGCCAACCCTATAAACGGATCCATATGGCATATGTGTACTGTGGAAGTCGGACTTAACACCAAATGACGGTACGGTTGGAAAAAGTGAAGCAGGGCACCCTAAACTATTTGACTTACTGGCACAATTTGAACATTCGAGGATCTAAAGACGGTCTAACGGGTGTTGGTTAATCCTCGGAGTCAATTTCTTCAAGGAGGATGACGCAATCAAACATATCTCAAAAAGTAATGCAATAATTCCAACAAAAATGCAGTAATTCCAATAAAAGTAATGCAGTAATTCCAATTAAAAGTAATGCAGTAATTCTTGCCAACCCTATAAATGGATCCATATGGCATATGTGTACTGTGGAAGTCGGACTTAACACCAAATGACGGTACGGTTGGAAAAAGTGAAGCAGGGCACCCTAAACTATTTGACTTACTGGCACAATTTGAACATTCGAGGATCTAAAGACGGTCTAACGGGTGTTGGTTAATCCTCGGAGTCAATTTCTTCAAGGAGGATGACGCAATCAAACATATCTCAAAAAGTAATGCAATAATTCCAACAAAAATGCAGTAATTCCAATAAAAGTAATGCAGTAATTCCAATTAAAAGTAATGCAGTAATTCTTGCCAACCCTATAAACGGATCCATAAGGCATATGTGTACTGTGGAAGTCGGACTTAATACCAAATGACGGTACGGTTGGAAAAAGTGAAGCAGAGCACCCTAAACTATTTGACTTACTGGCACAATTTGAACATTCGAGGATCTAAAGACGGTCTAACGGGTGTTGGTTAATCCTCGGAGTCAATTTCTTCAAGGAGGATGACGCAATCAAACATATCTCAAAAAGTAATGCAATAATTCCAACAAAAATGCAGTAATTCCAATAAAAGTAATGCAGTAATTCCAATTAAAACTAATGCAGTAATTCTTGCCAACCCTATAAACGGATCCATATGGCATATGTGTACTGTGGAAGTCGGACTTAACACCAAATGACGGTACGGTTGGAAAAAGTGAAGCAGGGCACCCTAAACTATTTGACTTACTGGCACAATTTGAACATTCGAGGATCTAAAGACGGTCTAACGGGTGTTGGTTAATCCTCGGAGTCAATTTCTTCAAGGAGGATGACGCAATCAAACATATCTCAAAAAGTAATGCAATAATTCCAACAAAAATGCAGTAATTCCAATAAAAGTAATGCAGTAATTCCAATTAAAAGTAATGCAGTAATTCTTGCCAACCCTATAAATGGATCCATATGGCATATGTGTACTGTGGAAGTCGGACTTAACACCAAATGACGGCACGGTTGGAAAAAGTGAAGCAGGGCACCCTAAACTATTTGACTTACTGGCACAATTTGAACATTCGAGGATCTAAAGACGGTCTAACGGGTGTTGGTTAATCCTCGGAGTCAATTTCTTCAAGGAGGATGACGCAATCAAACATATCTCAAAAAGTAATGCAATAATTCCAACAAAAATGCAGTAATTCCAATAAAAGTAATGCAGTAATTCCAATTAAAAGTAATGCAGTAATTCTTGCCAACCCTATAAACGGATCCATATGGCATATGTGTACTGTGGAAGTCGGACTTAACACCAAATGACGGTACGGTTGGAAAAAGTGAAGCAGGGCACCCTAAACTATTTGACTTACTGGCACAATTTGAACATTCGAGGATCTAAAGACGGTCTAACGGGTGTTGGTTAATCCTCGGAGTCAATTTCTTCAAGGAGGATGACGCAATCAAACATATCTCAAAAGTAATGCAATAATTCCAACAAAAATGCAGTAATTCCAATAAAAGAAATGCAGTAATTCCAATAAAAGAAATGCAGTAATTCCAATAAAAGTAATGCAGTAATTCCAATTAAAAGTAATGGAGTAATTCTTGCCAACCCTATAAACGGATCCCTATGGCAAATGTGTACTGTGGAAGTCGGACTTAACACCAATTGACGGTACGGTTGGAAAAAGTGAGGCAGGCACCCTAAATTATTTGACCTGCTGGCACAATTTGAACATTCGAGGATCTAAAGATGGTCTAACAGGTGTTGGTTAATCCTCGGAGTCAATTTCTTCAAGAAGGATGACGCAATCAAACATATCTCAAAAAGTAATGCAATAATTCCAACAAAAAAGCAGTAATTCCAATAAAAGAAATGCAGTAATTCCAATAAAAGTAATGCAGTAATTCCAATTAAAAGTAATGCAGTAATTCTTGCCAACCCTATAAACGGATCCATAAGGCATATGTGTACTGTGGAAGTCGGACTTAATACCAAATGACGGTACGGTTGGAAAAAGTGAAGCAGGGCACCCTAAACTATTTGACTTACTGGCACAATTTGAACATTCGAGGATCTAAAGACGGTCTAACGGGTGTTGGTTAATCCTCGGAGTCAACTTCTTCAAGGAGGATGACGCAATCAAACATATCTCAAAAAGTAATGCAATAATTCCAACAAAAATGCAGTAATTCCAATAAAAGTAATGCAGTAATTCCAATTAAAAGTAATGGAGTAATTCTTGCCAACCCTATAAACGGATCCCTATGGCAAATGTGTACTATGGAAGTCGGACTTAACACCAATTGACGGTACGGTTGGAAAAAGTGAGGCAGGGCACCCTAAATTATTTGGCTTGCTGGCACAATTTGAACACTCGAGGATCTAAAGACGGTCTAACAGGTGTTGATTGATCCTCGGAGTCAATTTCTTCAAGAAGGATGACGCAATCAAACATATCTCAAAAAGTAATGCAGTAAATAAAACAAAAATTTACATCAGATGCTCTTCAATAGGGACAGGTGCTGAGTCGTTATTGGCACCAATCGCTCTACGAGGAAGAGTAGGCGCTGTTTAACTTTTTTACCGTTAGGTGTTATTCTTGTAGCTCAAAAAGTAACCCAAGGCGTCAGAGATAACTGATACACAAATGGAATTCAGGTAAGTATTAATGTTGCTGAAATTCAATACCTCACCCAAAGTGAAAGCACTAATCTACTTCATATCTTTTTCCTTTAAAAGCAATTTTGCACATAAACTAGGGGTTAATCTTCATGCCTTTAAGATTATAGGGATCATATTTTCAAGAAACATGTAATTCAAATGCACCCTCAACTAGCAAAAAAAAAGAAGACTCTAAATGCGTTTAGGAAGTCAACAGTTTCAGACTAGTTGTCTAAAGCGTTATAATAACAACTATAATAATAATAACAATAGCAAGTGAATCTAGCAACTGATCCGTAACTATACAATCCGACTTAGTTATATTTCTTGATTTAGTCAACTTGTTTCTTAAAACTCTTCTGATGAATATGTTTTTAAGACATTTTTGTTTCACTTAACGAAAACTAGCAGAAGAAAACGTTTCGCGAGTTTTAAAATAGTTTGGAACAATGTTTCAACAGCATAGAATGAATTTCATGCTCCCAGAAGAGTTTCCTTTTTCAAAGCAAGTCAGAAAATAACGAATTAGATTCTAAATAGGCATAAATGAATTCTCCCCTTTTATGGGTTGGGAGTAAACAAGGTAATTCTCGGAGAAGAGATTCCAAAATGTTTACGAGACTAAATTCATAATTTTTGATTAAGAGCCAGCTATCATTTGCATAATACGTGCTCATGAAAAAAGAAAAGTACCATCTTACAACAATATGCAGATAAATTTTTAAAATTTATAGCAGAAAACTGACTCTATTCGTTTAATTGTTTTGTGTAGCGGACTTAGAGTTATGCAACATGCATTTAGCTATTTTTTAATTTCTTTTTATCTCATAATCCTGTCTAGACCACCCAACGTTTTGAGACATGCAACAGTTTTGCCAACGAAGATTAATTCACGAAAGAAGATTATCTTTACAACAAAGTGAAAAGAAAGAACTTTTTTGTTGTTATGACACGTTTTTGTGCATTGTTTAGTTCTAATCTTGGACTGAAAACGTTTTAAAGGCTTCTGCTTGAATAATTTTAGTGTAAATTAAAAGAAAGACTCCACTTTCTTTCAGATTTAATGCACCGCCTTTGTGTCATTAACAGTTTCTTGGAAAAGCAGTGTTAAGTTCAACGGCTTTAGCCAGTGGGTAAGGGACTCTTTTGGAAGTAATGTCACTTATGTGCCCTAACTCATCAATCGCTTGGAACGTTTTACGTCCCGTAAAATGGGGTGTATAGGAACAGCGGGGTTAATCGGAACAAAACTTCCCGACCACACAAAGAAATTCTTCATAAATATACAATTGGGTATTTTTTTGCCATGATTTTTTTTTTTGGAAAGGTAAGATCATAGGAAGCAGGAAAAAATTACTTTTGTCAATCCGGCAACGTTACTGGCTTATAAGGAGGGCTGCACGTGTAATGCTAGAAAACATCACATTTTCATAGACTGCAAAACTTCATATATGTAAGTAAAAACCTTCTTATAATTTAAACCTAAGAGTGGTATGTTTCAATTATGCATGAGCAACTGAATACTACATTAAAATTTACATCTTTTAAAAACTGTGTCGTAAAAATGAAGAATACTGAAAAATGACATAGGAAAAAAAATTGCGGGGTGTATCGGAACACTTGGTTCTGCTGTTCCAGTTCAAACTTATTTAAAGGAAACTGTTTGAAAAATCAAGATTCTAACCCCAATTTCTCTATTCAAGACAAGAACAAGGATTTATTACTGTTTATCTCTTCTCGTGAGCAACTAGATATTAGAATGACAGAAAAGTGCAGATTTAAAAAGATGTTTGCTCCAGGAGACTTCTTTTTACCAAAAATACATGGGGAAAGTCATACAGACTTTATGTAGCAAAAGTCCAGCACACAGACAGTGATGAATAAGTGGAAAAATCTTACAGGACAAATCCCCAAAATCCAGAGATTTTAAGAAACTAAAGAAAAGGCAGCGTTCATCCCAGAAGATGTTACAAGAAAACTTAAGTCAAGCCACAACTGCTAGTTTTAAGGCCAAGTACATATTTGTGGACGATATGAGCGACTTCAATTTATTTTAAAGCTTTGTATTTTAATTCAAAAGCATTTCTTAAAATTAATTTTAATTTTTCATAAGTTCAAAATAATTTTAATTCTGACAAATTATAAACCTTTACTGGTACAGAAAATAAACTTTTATTGGACAGTAACTATCAGTTCTTATTCTCCCCCATCGATATTACTCATGTTTGTGAGACCTATTACAGGTTAAATTGAAAAAAAAAAAAATTTTAACATGTGTTCCGATTGACCCCTATCAGCGGGGTGATTCGGAACACCCCTAAATTCCTATAAATATGAATAATAACTGTTCTAAATGTTTTGTCTCTGCTTGGAATATCAAAAGCAAAGCAAGATCGAAGTTTTTACTCAAAAAATCAAATAAGAAAAAAATCTTTTAACTACTTTTTTTTCCAATTAAAGCTGAAAAGTGTTCCGATTCACCCCATTTTATGGTACTCAAAGACTCACCGGCACTAGATGAGGTAATTTTAAAATAGACTCATATCTATGGAGTCAAAAATGAAAGTTACTGATAGAAATCTTAATTGTAACACATATAGCTTAACCAGTATACAATAAATTATAACGCAAGTATTTTGGTTTATGAGAATGTTTTATGAAATTAATATAATTTTATTAGAATGTATCACTTCTAACACAATATACTTTTGAACTTTAACCCATTAATGCCTGACATTATTTTCCCAAAGATATTTTGTATACTGGTTACAAACAGTGTTTAATGGACAGGAAAAATAATTGAAAAAATATCATGCAAAAAATATTTTTTTTTGTTAAGGAAAGAAAAATCTTCCCTTAAAAGTTACGATAGACCCCAGAGGGTACATACTTTTTTTACTAAAATTTTTTCTGCCTACGATTTAATATTTTAAAAGACATTTTATAAGAAGAAATAAAATCAGCAATTAACATAAACTGGGTAGTTGGGAATAACTTTGAAAACTTAGCTTTTTTTCTTGAGATTGTGAACGATGTCATTTTTGATGAAGGTCATTTTAAAACTGCTACAGAACACACTTTACAATGGTTATGTGCTGCAATCTAATAATAACGAATTGAAACAATACCAAAGTACTAATTAAACACTATTATTGAAATGTTCATTTTGGGGAAATTCAGACCCTTTTTTGGACCGTCCCTAAAAAAGGACACTAGGCATTAATGGGTTAAGGCACAAAATAAGAAATTAAAGTCTAACTATTAGGACTTGATACTTCAAGTAAAATGCATCAGTTCATTAAAAGATGCAAAAGTTTAATAATAAAAGGTTTAATTGATAATAATTTTAGTAGCATATAAGGACTTTATTAGCAAAATTTGAAGCCATATTTTAAACTTACACTGATTAATATTGGAACTCAATAATGAATTTCAGAAACGTATTATAAATTTAAAATTTCTGGACATGTTTCTAAGCCAGTTTAACCATTTTCATTGCAAAAGTTCATTTCCTAAAACTAAAACTTAACCTTTAGAAAACTCAATAGTTTAAAAAAGACAAAAGATATGAAAAGCTTAGTAAGACACTATTTTAGAATTTAACGGATACAGATATTATGTGGCAAAAATGAAATTTTATAAAATACACTTTATTATTTATTCATCAAACAGTAGTCTACTACTATGATTATGCTATTTCTTTTCAATGACAGCAGTAGCTTCCAACTCTGCTTCTGACATAACTCCAATGCGCATGCAAAGCTCTAAGAAAAGGTAAAAATGCATGTTTTCAGAGTAATTGTTTTTTCTCCCTGTCCTTTTTTTTTTGCAAACTGGATGTCTCCCCCCCCCCTTCAGATCCACTCCAGGGAAGGAGGGTATTTTTCGTTGCCATTAAAATATGAAAACTATTTTTAGTGTTCCAAAATAGAGCCCTTGGAATTCAATTGACAACTATGTCAGCTTACAAGGTCAAGCTACTTTGATACGATAGTTAGCAATAGCTAGAATTTATAATGGGGAGCGCCATCAAAAACTTCTAAAATAAACTTTAATTAAAAAAGTTCAGGCAAGAATTTTCTGAAAGTTCTTAAAGCCATTCTTCTCTTTAGAACTAAGTACACTTTATTTTAACAAGATTGTTTCTATTTTAAGCGTAATAAAGTAGTTTATACAGTAATGTGACATTATTTAAAGATTCTAGACACAGATTAGATAAGCATGGAAGAGAGAGTTGATGATGTACGTACATTTATTAAAAGTTATCATTTATTCCTCGGTACAGCTGTCAAATGCGTCAAACGTTCAAATAATCCATAAAGTAAATAAATGTGAGCGAATTTAAAAATAAATGTGAGAGCCGAGTTTTGGGATTTGTGTCTATTGCGGAAAAAATATCCGAGGTGGCTCAAAAAACAATTTTGACAGATTGCTAGACATACCTTTTGTAGAAGGTAGCTTGTGCATCGTAATCTCAAGGTAATGTTAAGAGCAACTTCCGTTTCATCAAAATGAAGTGTTTCTAAAGCAACACGTATCACAAAAAAAAAAAAAAACTAATCTTGTTAAGAGGGAAGATACTGATAACGTTTAGTTGCTACATGTATTCCATCCTCTGAAAAGAAAATCGCATCATAAAAAAAACAAAATCTCCACAAAACTCGAACAAATGGATAAACAAGAGAAGAGAAATAAATTATCCACCTTAAAGCGCATAAAAAATTAACAAAAACCAATGCCTATCGATCGACGAGGAAAACAGCAACCCGCGCTCTAAACAGAAGATTAAAAAAAGAATTGCCCTCAATCCCAAATCCCGGGAGAGTCACCCGGTGTGAAATGATGGATGCCGAGACCCTTAATCATTCCTCGGGGGCCCATAGGCCCCGGGGCCCGGCCCTGAAATTTTAATGCCCCTAAAAGTCACGGCTGGCGCGTGGGCTTTCGCACGCTTCCGGCGCATGCGCGTTACGCGAACGGGTGGAGAAGTAAAAGAAGGGTTCAACTCCGAAATGGGATTAAATCTTTGGATGTGTGTGCGTAGGAGCTCCAGTTTATTGCTACAGCTAAAGATTTAAGAAACAGTATAATATTTTATTGGAAATTTTATGTCATGAAGAGATAAATATTTTTGATTTATATATATTTTGTTCATTTCGTGCTTTTATTAATATTCTGGTAATCCAATTTGTTTTTGTTTATTTCTTTGATTTTTGCTCTGCTAGTCTAGTAAATTTCGGTTTCATGTGTTCCTTCTGTTTTACCCTTTCTGTCTCTTTCTCTCTCATTTCATGACTAGAATAGCTACTGTATTGAATTGTATTGACTGTTGCAGGAATTATATATACAGTGAACTCTCACTTATGCGCCGGCCTAAGGGACCAACAGAAAAAGGTGCATAAGTGAGAGAGACGTATAAGTGAACAGGCCTATTTAAAGGACTAAAATGCAAGATAGGTTCTAATGAGAGCATGAATTGGGATGTTTCTACGGAAAAGAGACTTATTACTACGGTTTGGCAATTAACTGTAAGGTATCTACAGTGATAAAGAGACGTATAAGTGAACAGGCCTATTTAAAGGACTAAAATGCAAGATAGGTTCTAATGAGAGCATGAATTGGAATGTTTCTACGGAAAAGAGACTTATTACTACGGTTTGGCAATTAACTGTAAGGTATCTACAGTGATAAAGAGAAAGCAAAAATTGTAGCATACCTAATCACTAACTGTTCCCTTTAAAACGATCCATAATAGATGATTGTCCCTCTCTGAGCTCTAGTTCGTGAGGAAAAAATGCCTTCCGTGAGCAGTAAAGGCGAAACATTAAAGAAGAAAGTGAAAAAACATGCTTATTTTTTAAAGAAAATAATTTTTTTTTTAATCTTACGAAATTTTCGGCGCATAAGTGAAATACTAATCTTTAGAACGACGCATAAACGAATGATATTATCATTATTTTGATATGGAGTGTGCTGGAACCATTTAAAATCGTATAAGTGAAAAAGGCGGATAAATGAGGCGGTGTATAAGTGAGAGTTAACTGTATATACAGTCGACGCTCGTTATAACGACCACACGTTATAAAGACCATCCTAATATAACGACCGGTGAGAAAACCCCCAACTGTATCCCAATATACTCTATGCTCTACTTCTTATAGGGTCATTCCATGTGAAATCAACACACTGATTCAGACTTGATGTCTCAGATTTTCATGATTTTTGGTATGCAGCATTATATCATAGACATATGAAAAAATACCAAATTTCAGTTACATAGCCCAATTATTTTTGAAGTTATAAATTTTTTAAATTTTAAATTTCTTTGAAAAAACACCATACTTTAACACATTAAAATGCCTATAGGCTCGCAACCAGTGGTGATATTAACCTGGGACTGGTCTCATTTTAAAGCTGTTGAATAGGGCTTTATTATGATATGCTACAACATAGGGGTTAAATTTTTAAAAAAATTTAAATTTTAAAATTAAATTTTAAATTTTAAATTTTTCAAAAAG
>JAXGGA010013439.1:0-35240 GCA_038373865.1 Uloborus plumipes | reverse complement strand
AGGGAGTTGGAAAGAGTCATTTCAAAGAGGATCCTGAAGTTTTGTTATCTCATAGCTTAGTTGTCGCCATGCGTTAGACAAAAGGAGCAACGAGAGTTTGCCGCCGAATCTTACTTTTCAAATAATCTTTCGGTGGTCGCCACTCAACGTGCCTTCCGAACTCGGTTCAAAATTCAGCCCGTTGTTCCCATTCCTGGCTGGGAATCGACGGTTTTGTGGGTGAAAAAATTCAGGGAAAGTGGGAGTGTGGCAAAAAGAGGCCCATGAGGTCAACGAATTTCCAGAACCCTAGAAAACGTCGAAAAAGTGAGGGAGTCGTTTTTGCGCTCTCCCAGGCGTTCGGCGTGTACACACGCTGTTGCTTTGGTGATTTTTGATTGGAAACTGAGACGAATTTTTTACAACGAACTCCAGTTACATCCCTACAAACTTGCTGTGGTTCACCAGTTGAGTGATAACGTCTCCTTGAAAGGTGACGTACCGTGGCCAGCCCGCTCCCCCGATTTGACACGCCGTGACTATTTTTTATGGGGGTATCTCAAATCGATCGTTTACAACGACAAGCCCCGGACCCTGCAACGCCCGAAGAACAACATCCGGCTTACTATCACCAACATCCCATCAGTCGATATGCTCGAAAGAGTGCAACAAATCTAGGGTACATGAGTGCATCATTAACAGGGGCTGTCCTTCTTCCCGATGTAGTTTTTAAATCTAACTAATACAAAAAATCAGAATGGGTCCCATATCTTATAAAAAGTAGTAAACTGATACATGATGTACTTTTCCCTTAGTTGACTTTTCAAGTCTGCAAGTTTCTCCGCCGCACCCTGTACCAAGCTTATAACATTTCCGATTTACCTAAACATTATTTGTAGCTTGCATTTGTATTTAAGGTGTGTAATACAGTTTTTTAGTTTGTCCGGTCAGAAAAAATTGCCATTGTTTACAGAAGTAGCCATTGTGTGTATAGATATGCACTTTAATGTTGAAAAATTCATGAACGAGTGTCACTAAAACACCATACCCGGCCGAAACCCGGCTAGTCTACTTATATTAAAAGCTGAGTTATCTTTCTAACTATCTTTCTTTCTATCTTTCTATGTCATGCTTCTTTCTCCTGAACGCCAATGAACTGAAAGTCGGACCAGGTACCGATAGATAGATAATTTTTCAAGCTTCATTAGTTTCAATTCATATAATTATACGATTTTAATTAGCGAATATATTAATTAATAAGTAGTCAAATTTAAAGCGATTAAGCCTAATAAATGATTAAATATGAAATCCATTGTTGCCAAACCGTCGTTGCTATGAAACAGTGATAACAATGATAATGAGAATTTTGAATGAAGGCTTAACTAAATCAAACACGAAACTCATAAGCGGGCCACTTACGTAGAATTTTTATCGCTAGCTACTTGTAATATTTTGAAACATTCATTTGTTGAAAAGCCATCTACTTATATTAAAAACTGAGTATCTATGTCTGCTTTTTTCCTTTGAGTGAGCTGAACTTACTGAAACTTTCCTCACCATCTTGAAAGCGCGAAGCATCTCAATAATTCGAATGATTTTTTTATGTAGGAAAAAAGTAAAGGCGTGAAGCGCCTGTTAGCGAGCCGCCTTGGCGGGGAGTACTTTCTTGAAATTTTTCTCACTACTTTCAAGGCACGAAGTGCCCGTGCAACGCCGGGCCACGTGTGTGGTATGTCTTGAAATCGAATGAACATTAAATTATATCAAATAATATAACTTCAGAATGAGGTAAAAGTTAGAGAGGGGGGACGTTATGCATCAACATGCCGCAGGAAGCTAATCTAGCTGCCCTGGCAGCTAGTCTATATACATAAAAGACTACTTTTGTATCCGTATGGCCGGGGTAATCTTCCAAACTACTGGACCGATTTTAACCATTTTTTCACCGTAGATAGCTACAGCAACAGGGAGCAGGATAAGCTATAATTTATTTCTAAAAAGCTTAGTTTAAAAAAGTTATTATGGAAAATAGTAAATTTCATATAGTTTCCCCATTAAATGATTAAATTTTCAGTACATTGTTGAAAAAAATTTGTTGCATGGCAACAACAATATTAATAGTGATCATAATGAAAAGGTGAACCAAGGCTTCACTGGAGTAAGTATGAAATTTATTGCTTTCTTAGGATTTTTAGATTCATCTGTGCCAATAAACGCTAATGGGGATAATAAAATATTTTTGATTTTGGCAACAGTTAGAGAACAGAAAATGTTTATAGTCAAAAAATTTTTAAGTTTGGTACGTAAGATGTTTTTACCAATGTAGTCACAAGGATATTAACTAATGATGGGACTTATTTTACGTGTAATGTTTAGAAATACTTGACTCCAGTGCGATTGATATTGTAAATATATATTTATTTTAATTTACAGGGTGCGGCAGAGAAACTTGCTGATTTTAATTGGATGCTAATTAGCAAGGAGTGGTCAGAAAGGATTGGGAAGAGTCTCATTTTAAAGAGAGGGTCCTGAAGTTTTGTTATCTCATGGTTTAGTTATCGCCATGCGATGGACAAAGGAGCAACGAGCGTTCGCCGCCGAATCTTACTTTTCAAATCATCTTTCGGTGGTCCCACTCAACGTGCCTTCCGAACTCGGTTCAAAATTCAGCCCGTTGTTCCCATTCCTGGCTGGGAATCGACTGTTTTGTGGGTGAAAACATTCAGGGAAAGTGGGGGTGTGGCAAAAAGAGGCCCAGGAGGTCAACGGATTCCCAGAATCCTAGAAAACGTCAAAAAAGTGAGGAAGTCGTTTTTGCGCTCTCCCAGACATTCGGCGCGTAAACACGCTGCTGCTTTGGGTATTTTTGATTGAACACTGAGACGAATTCTTTACAACGAACTCCAATTTCATCCCTACAAACTTGCTGTGGTTCACCAGTTGAGTGATAACGTCTCCTTGAAAGGTGACGTACCGTAGCCAGCCCGCTCCCCCGATTTGACACGCCGTGACTATTTTTATGGGGGTATCTCAAATCGATCGTTTACAACGACAAGCCCCGGACCCTGCAACGCCTGAAGAACAACATCCGGCTTACTATCACCAACATCCCAGTCGATATGCTCGAAAGAGTGCAACAAAACTTCAAATCTAGGGTAGATGAGTGCATCATTAACAGGGGCCGCCATTCTTCCCGATGTAGTTTTTAAATCTAACTAATATAAAAATTCAGAATGGGTACCATATCTTATAAAAAGTAGTAAACTGTGAAGTACTTTTCCCTTAGTTGACTTTTCAAGTCTGCAAGTTTCTCCGCCGCACCCTGTACCAAGCTTATAACATTTCCGATTTACCTAAACATTATTTGTAGCTTGCATTTGTATTTACGGTGTGTAATACAGTTTTTTAGTTTGTCCAGACAGAAAGAATTACCATTGTTTACAGAAGTAGCCATTTGTGTACATAGATATGCACTTTAATGTTGAAAAATTCATGAACGAGTGTCACTAAAACACCATACCCGGCAGAAACCCGGGCAGGGCCGGGTACCCGGCTAGTATTGTAATAAAACTCTTGATTTTATATAAATTTAAATTAAAAAGCATTTTTTCTTAGTTTCCTTAATTTTTTGGAGTTTGTTTGAGTTTATTAATTACGTTGCAAGAAAACAAGACAAAAAATAAAACCTACTTTCTTTACGCAAGTGTAATAATACGACAATGACATTACAAAGAGAAGGAAGGTACCTTAACTTCTTTCCATTTTAAAGAATTTTTTATTTAATTGTCCTCGACAATTAAATAATTAATTTACACAAGAGTGTAGATTTTATTTGTTGTCATATTTTCTTTCAAATGAGGAATTGCGTTATACTGTAAGAATAGAACAAGTAAAGAAAAAAAACATAATATTTTTGGTCCTATAAGGGAATTCAAACACAAACAGTAAGAATTTTGATGGCGTGAATGTTAATTTAAGAACGTAATTAATTTTAAAACAGCTCACATCATTTTTTCATATTAGTTAGTGAATTAAACTAGTCAGTCAATGTATAGTAAAAATTCTTTGAAATGGAAAGAAGTTAAGGTGCCTTCCTTCTCTTTGTAATGCTATTGTCATATTATTACACTTGCGTAAAGAAAGTAGGTTTTATTTTTGTCTTATTTTCTTGCAAATGAAGAATTGTATGTTACTATAAGATTACTGGAACAAGAAAAGAGAGAGAAAGATGAGTATCTTCTTGCATCCAATAAAGTAATTCAAAAACAAAAAAACTTTAGTGACATTAAAGATAATTTAAGAAATTTAGAAAAGGTATTTTTTTTCAATCCATCTTCACCGTATTGCATGTTGTAAAGTATGTTTTTTGTTATGTTTTCTAGCAAATGAGAAATTGCGTTGGACTATAAGTACAATAAAGAAAAATTCATGAGTATCTTCCTTGTGTCTATATAAGAAATTCAAAAACAAACAATGATAGTTTTTATGGCAAGTATGTTGATTAAAAAAGTGATTAAGTTCAAAAACACTCTTATCAATTTGTGATATCAGTCAATCAACATACGGTAATTGTTCTTTAGAATATAAGCAGAAGAATGTACCCTCAATTTAAAGTAACATCTCCATTTTATTCCGTTTTTGTAAAGTCTTACGCTTTATTTTTGTCATGTTTTCCAAAAATTGGGAAGCGTTGTGTTTTCTTATGATAACAAGTGTAGAAAGAACTATGAGTAAAATGTACATGGTATCTATGTATCATTTCTGCTAAGAATTTAAAACAAAATTACTGACAGTAGATACTTTTTCAACCAAAACAGCAGTGTGACTAACGTAACATTTTTGCAACCCTGAAAATGAATGCTCAAATGCTCATGTTGTGAGGCAAAAATTTCTCAAAGTTAAGCAAGGGTTAAAAAATTGAATGATATATTTGAAAAATGTGTAAAGTTGACTGTTAAAAACATAAAACACATTTATTAAATCTTAATTTTTTTTAGTCTTAAGTGTCACTTTTACTCAAGATGGCGTGTGACAAACGTAACCATCGAATAACAGGCAGTAGACACATTACAAACTATTTACTATGGCTAATCTCACTGATAATTACAATACTTTTCATTTTTTTAAAACTTCTTATGTTGTGTTATTTTTATTTGTTTATTTATTTATTTATTTTTTGATACTTTTTTCACTTCTGTATTTTTTTTTCCTTCGGCTGAGTTTGACATTTTTATGGAATGACCCTTTGTTTTGATGTACATACAATCTAAAATTCCACTGCAAACATTTCACATTTATTTATTGACGTACTCACAAGGCTGATTCCTCGTACCAAATGCAACATTGCTAGCTGAAATGAAACATAAATGACATGTATGTACGAAAAAAAATGGAACATGATTTAAAAACGTGTCTTAACTTCACAAAATGTCGAAACGCTCTACACTGAAAAAATGCAAGGAAACAAGCAACCTCACATTTTATTTAAAATAACACAGCTCGTTTTCTTACTTTTCTTGCGATTTTTTAGGCACAAATAAGATATTACTAATGCATGCCATTTAGCTACTCGATTTCTGACTCTGTAAGAGTAACTTCTTCTCTTAAATTGCATATCCTTAAAAATAAACAATGCATAATAAAACCCACATATGCCTTTTAAAACGAAATCCTCTGGATTTCTTCCTAAATAATTCAAATGACAAAGTTTAGTCTCCTTCAGTGTTTATCCTGCTATTTCTAATTAAATAATCAAACTCTAATTCCCAAGAGACTTACTGTGTTCGACCCAGAAAATCTGTCTAACCAATTGCATTTTATTTGCAATCCGAGTAACTGCGAGACGTTTTAATTAACTTTGCTCTGTGTTTAAGATTCACAGTGCTGGTAAATCATGTTGTTGTATAGTGAGACCTGTGTTTCTAAGCATACTGTGTGCTGGTTAAATTAAAATATAATGCTCATGTACATTGGTAAAGGAATATTTAAAGAAATTTTGCAGACATATGTTTCATAAAATTTTTGAGTGATACAAACTTCTGAAAACTTATTTGAAACTCAGCCAGGATAAATTTTTGATATGAATTAAAGAGCTGCTTTAGTACCACGTAGAATAAATTAGTTGATGCTACTGTTATATATCTGACAAAATATTATTATGCAAATCACAAAAGATAATAAACATATTTACTATGATGATCCCCTGTAAACAGTTCTTATTTTCCACAATCTCTAGAAACTTTGATGTAGTTATCACACCATTTTATAAAAACACCAGTTCCAGCTGCATAATTATTTGGGTTGCTGGTCTTAATCCAGAGTAACACTTCCTGTTGAACGTCATCGCCATCAGCACATTATTTGCCCCATAGATGCTGTTTTAGTGGACTAAACACAAAGGACAGCATCCAAATTAAAGCCCTAAAAAAAGAAAGTTCTGTCTGGTTCACTGAAACAGCATTTTAAAAAGTCAAAGACTTTCACGTGAAGTACTATTGGGGATGACACAACAAACGGATCGGTTGCATACAGCTGGAATTAGGGCTGTCATAAAAATATTATCTTTTGTTTTTAGTCACTTCTGTTCATAATTCGTACACATATGTGCAGCATATGCAGCACCGGTATAATCAAGTTTCGTTTGTCTAATTTACAGTAACAATATATTGAAAGCAAAAATTCGACGACGTTCAACATGAAGTATTACTGTGGACAAAACAACAACCGGAACGATTGCATTCAGCTGGAATGCGGGCAGTCATAAAACGATTATTTTTTGTTTTAAGAAACTCCTGAACACATAATTAGTACACAGATGCGCAGCATATGCAGCAACGGATCAGGCCCGTCATTTAGAGGGGTCAGGGGGGGGGAGTCGATTGCCCCCAATGACTTTGAGAAATCAAGGTATTTGCATATAAATGGGAGTGCTTTTTTTGCCATTTTTTGGTAAATTTTACATTATGTATATACACCCTTTGCCCACCCCCTGGAAAAATGCAAAATGACGGCCTACATCGGATCATATCGCTCAACCGACGCTTCAGTGGGTAAAGTCACTGTGGCCATAAGGCCTGAGGCAAATCATGTTCTTTTCTTTTTAGTCCACAATCCACTTTTCTATGGAGGAAACAACACACAGGAAAAACATGGCGAAACACAGAGTTTTTTTTTTGAACTAAATAAATAAAACTTTCTAAAATAATTGACTACTTGCTTCACACTAATGAACTACATTAAAACATGAAAAAATAAAGTTTGTTGTCATACCAAGCAATATTTACAACTCTTTCGTTATAACGTGGATACACTTGCGCCTGTTGATTAAAAATGACTTGTTGATAACATTTTATCATCAGTTAGGCTTTTTGATGAAGATAAAATATCGCTGCAAGGGAAATCTACTATTTACAAAGAAATATGGGGTGTTGGTGTTTTTGTTCTACATGGCCTTGCTTGCCGGAATTGATTAATAGTTGATTTATAGAAAAATACATTCGTACAACCAAAGGATATGGAGCGGCGAGGGAAGGTATATTTATGCGGTAGCCAGGATTCGAACCCAGTACCTCCTCACCCGCAGTCAGGCTTCTTTGACCACCAGACAAGGTGACCTGCAAGAGGCTTCATCGTAGCCTTGAAATTGCTATATACTGCATTTCCTTCATAATGTGTGCTCTATTTGCATTGATCTTAAACTTCAATCATATTTTAGCACATAGCTTACTTGATCTTAAGTTGTTAATGTTTAGAAACAAGCAATGAAAGTTTTAAACTCTTGACGCTGAACCTACTTTAATTCACACACATTTTTGTTTGGCAATTTATTTCGCTTAGTGGAGTGAGGGCAGTATTGTCGAGATAAAATGTTTTAACTTTTACTTTTTTTTCATGCTTTTAATTTTGAAAATCCATACTATATACTTTACATAGAAGAAAATGTTTAAAATAAAGTTTTCCCCAAGAAAATGCAGTTGTTGCATCATTGGATTTAAAATATGCCTCATGCTAAAACATAAACTATTTTTATACTATTCTTAACTGAAAAAATAAGCACGGGGGATGAAAATGAAGTATATTGTTATGTTATTTCTCCATCACGTATTTCCCGTTTCTAAGTACCAAACCAGACATAGAATTTTCCATCCCATTAGTCTACTTTCAAATGTCTTTGAATTTCGAAATTTCTTAATGCTTACTATTAAATGAACTAATGCGCAATGTGGAATTATTGATTTTTTATAATGATTTTTACTAATAGTAATAGAAAAAAATCAAAAAAGGAAAAACTATATATGTCGTGTTTTTTACTCATCTCCTTTAAATTCCACAAAATTTTAAAAACTTGTTCGATTTAGCAGAAAATGCAAACATTCTTTTGCGCTAAAAGTTAATGTTAAGAACCATCATTTCTAGTCTTTTTTGTCTTCAGTTTTTTTTTTGTCAATTCTCTAATAGAAAAAAAAAATAGTTCAAAAAAAAAAAAAAAAAAATATTTTATGTGGGATCTTAAAAACAGTTATGGAAATACATGCAGTACAAAACCAACCATTATTCACAAATCGACATATTCAATAAACATCTGATATTTGAGATACATTATAAAAATATGTTACACATTAACATACAATATCGCTTTCATAGCCCATTAGCTACGAAAAATAAATGAAATGAGCAAAAGAAATCAAGACTGAAAGCATGGGCGAGCCTATAGACACCATCGAAATGTGACGTAACATATTAAATCTATACTAATAATATAAAGCTGAAGAGTTTGCTTATTTCAACGAGCTAATCTCAAGAACTACTTTTTCGAATTAAAAAATTCCATTTGTGTTGAATAGTCCATTTGATCGGGAAGACTTTAGTGACATTACGCAACATGTACGGAGTTATTTTTATAGTTTGGAAATAATAATGGTCGAAAAGCACGAGAGGATTAATTTCCACTCTTCACGAGAGATGGCGTTCATGAAAAGTTTTGTTTTGGCAACTATGTGTTGAGGGCGCTGGCTGTAGTGAGCCGCCTTGGTGGCGAGATAGTTGCTCTACCGAAAGCGGAAGCGTCACTGGACATCGCTTTCATTTATAAGGTAGCCCGTACAACGCCGATCCACGCAGCTAGTAAACATTTCATTTCATTTCACCCTCCAGGGTCCCCCGTACCTACCAGCTTAGTGGTTTAACCGGGATAGGGCCCTGAAGAGCGCTCTGTTCTTAATTTTGAACCAGAACCTAGGGTCGAGCAAACCATAGGCCCTAGCACCCCCAGAGGTATCGTTTCACTTGGAGGACTTTGTGACCACGACATTTTTAACGCCTCCCAGTCACCATTAATCAAGACGGTGGATCTTTGATCGGCTGGGATCGAACCCGGGTCCTTTCGGACACGAGTCCGATGCCTTACCGATCGGGCCACCACGGCCCTCGCAGCTAGTAAACAGTAAAAATAACCAGGGTTATTGTGTAGAACAGTGGTTCTCATCATTTTAGACTCTATGTCGACCTTTGAACACTTACTTGGGGTCACGCCGCCTCCCCAACCCAAACTGGGATCAATACCCCCATCAGGTTATGCCCCCCCTTGTGGTTAATAATACACTAGTAATCTGGACCTGATTAGGTAAATGAAACTAGTTCAAACGAAACTGAAAATCCAGATAGTTTAACGCTCAAAATTCAATATTACAGCACTTTATTTTGAACACATTAGTATTCGAGTGCATGAAATTCGAGAAAAAATAATAAAAACAAAAAAATATAATTAATTAAAATGTTCTGAGGAAATCTTGAATCAGGTGAGTTTCACTTGCTTATTTACAAAATTAAAAGAGGCCCCCCACCCCCCACCCACTCTCACAGGGTCCCCGAAAGTGCATAAAAATACCCATGATAAATGGTTTAAATTGTTTTGTGGAGTCAAGGGGCCCCCTAAAAATGCACTTCGAGGAGACCTCAAAATTATCAATCACTTTCACGATATTAATGAGTAGGCCGTCACTCGTTTTAGCCTTCTTTCCCGTTAAAGTAAAAGAAAGACGAAAAAGCATTAAAATAGGCTTAATGCATATTAAAATATGCATTAAGCCAAATGCATATTTTTAATATGCATTTAAGCATATTAAAAATATGCATGTAATTTATTAAGCCAAAAGTCCAAAAAAAAAAAGTCAAAAGAAATAAAACAAATAAATACATATTACAAGAATATTAAAAATGTGAAAGTACTATTTTGAGATGTGGGAAAATGTGTATCTGTCGGTCTGCCCGCCCCTCCCCTCTAATAACTTTTGAATTGATTGTCCGATTTGAATGAACTTTGTTTTTGTTTGATAGATATCAGAGTAAGAGCCATCATTCAGGGCCCGAATGATTGCAAGATCTTCTTGGTTTGGTTTGCCCTGTATGACGTACGTGTTTATTCAAAATAAAAAATAATAATAATAATAATACATAAAGTAATCACATGAATTAGGTTACATAATTTTTGAATAGTCTTGGATACATAAATTGACATAGAATAAAATTGAGAACAAACAAAGGAACAAATGATGGGAACAAGGTGGTAAGAAAAGTCTAAGCCCTATGGTAATTCTGGAAAAAAGGACACCTTGATCCTGGGTTTGATTTTTTGATTTGAAGTTTTTCGTTGAATTTTGAACAGTTCAAAAACCTTAACTTTAGCGCCCACTGAGAAATTTGAGACCACTGTAGATCCCGAAATTAGAGGTGGATTAAAATTTAAACACAATGGAAAATGCGCATGATGAAGGTTTTAAGAAAAATATTTTTTGAATTGGCTGTTTAAAGGACTTATACTCCGACTCCTTGACTCCGACTAAACAGCCATGGCTGAAATGCAGGCTCATAAAAATGACCGACTTCTACTATTCTAATTTTAGAGCCTTAGACTCCGACTCCGCCTCTCAATTCCGACTGACGATTCCTGCTTTGCAATTCCAACTCCGAATCGTTGACTCTAATTCTGACTCAAAAAATATGGCCAAAATGACTGACTCTTATTCTTAAAAGAAATAACTGTAACGATGATTTTTTGTTTGTTTATGTAGGGGAACGTGGGGCAAAACAAAATGTTGAAATATTTTCATAGTTTGCAGCGCCACCAATCTAGCAATATTTAACAAAGTTACTAGATATATAGTTCCTGTCAAGAAAAAAATAGCTCCAAAGACCAGCAAAAAATTGTACAAGTAATTTTTAAAACCTGGTATCTTTATTGCAATATTTGTTTTTTCAAAAATATTGAAAATACAGTAACTTATTGGGAAAAAGTCAGATGACCAAAACTGAATTATTCTTTTTTTCAGAAAAGATTTCATAAAAATACCTATGTAACGACCAACAACAGGCTCTGGGCCGAGTCCAAAAAATATCGCCAAGTTAAAAAAATAAAAAGGTAAAATGAATATCGAAAAATTAAAAATTTGAAAGAGGGGTATTGAGATGGGGAATTTTTGTGTCGGTCCGTCGGTCGGTCGGTCTGTCTGCCCCCCTAATAACTTTTGAATGAACATTCCGATTTGGACAAACTTTTTTTTGTTGGAAAGATCTCGGCGAGTACAGCTCATTCCCATATTTGATTTTTCGATTTGAACAATTTTTGGTTCAACTTTGAACCGTTCAAACAACCTGTCCCGCGATGCTAACTTTTGAGTGAACAATCCGATTTGAGCAAACTTTTTTTTGTTCGAAAGATCTTATCAAGGATACTTCATTCCCGTATTTACATTTCCGATTTGAACAATTTTTCGTTCAACATTGAACCGCTCAATCAAGCTGTCACCCCTAATAACTTTTGAATGAACAGTCCGATTTAAACAAGCTTTTTTTTTGTTCAAAGCATCTCGGCAAGGATACTTTATTACCGTATTTAAATTTTCAATTTGAACATTTTTGGTTCAACATTGAACCGTTTAAGCAACCTTTCTCCACCTAGTAACTTTTGAGTGAACCGTCCGAATGGAATAAACTGTTTTTTGTTGGAAATATCTCGGCGAGTACAGCTCATTCCCATATTTGATTTTTCGATTTGAACAATTTTTGGTTCAACTTTGAACCGTTCAAACAACCTGTCCCGCGATGCTAACTTTTGAGTGAACAATCCGATTTGAACAAACTTTTTTTTGTTCGAAAGATCTTATCAAGGATACTTCATTCCCGTATTTACATTTCCGATTTGAACAATTTTTCGTTCAACATTGAACCGCTCAATCAAGCTGTCACACCTAATAACTTTTGAGTGAACAGTCCGATTTAAATATATTTTTTTTTGTTCAAAGGATCTCAACAAGGATACTTCATTACCGTACTTAAATTTTCCATTTGAGCATTTTTTCGTTCAAAATTGAACCGTTCAAGCAACCTTTCCCCACCTAATAACTTTTGAGTGAACCGTCCGAATGGAATAAACTTTTTTTTGTTTGTAAGATCTCGGAGAGCCTTTCCCATACATTCCCATATTTCGCTTTTTGATTTGAACCATTTTTCGTTCAATATTGAACCGTTCAGAAAAAAAATTAACATTAGCGTCTACGGGGAATTTAAGTTGAATGTTGATCCTGAACTTAAAGTCGGATTTCCTTCAAACTAACTTTGTAAGAAAATGGTTTTGATAAATAATGTTTGTAAAGTACTTTTCTGAGTAATCTTCTGTGAGGACTCTGATTCCGACTCCGACTCCGCAAATATGGCGGAAATGCAGGCTCAGAAAAAAAATGACTGACTGTGCAGACGATTTTTTGTTTATTTATTCAATTGTTTTATTTTATTTATTATTATTTTTTTTTTCTTGGCAGACGATTTTTTTTTGTAACAAAAATTTTTCATTCACGAGAACATTTTATTCTTTATATGTATTTAACAACTGGCAACGGATTAAAAGTGAAATTCGAGACATTTTATTAACGGACGAGTTTTTTTTTTCTTTTTTTTTTCTTTCTTTGATAAAATGTGTTTTGATGCTCTTTGTACTTTTATTTATTTATTTATTTATTTTATTATTATTATTATTATTATTATTATTTTGAAAACGATGGAGGATTTTTTTCTACGGAGGAACTGTAACAGTTACACTCTTCAAAAGGTGCGACAAAACTTTATTTATTCGTTAATTACTTTTTACGTGTATATTTCATCTGATGAAAGGGGTATATTTTGCTTTTCGAAATCAGCTCTAAGTGCTAAAAAGGTATGTTTGACATAATTTTCTGTCTCAGATAATCAAGAGAATAATGATCAGATGCGAAAATGCCGATGTCGATGTACGGGAAAGTAGGCTCGTTTAGTTCTTGACAGAACTTCTTGTTAAGCTATGTAATGAGCCCTTGCTCATTACAACCTCTTCCGGTAAGCTATTCCAAAAGCCCACTACCCTATTAAAACAGTCATTCTTTTTAATTTCCTGGTTAGCTTGAGGTTTGATTAGCTTAAAACAATGTGATCTTGTAATGCTTTTCATGCAAAACTTTAACCCGGTCACTTCTTTCATTTTGATGAATTTAAATAACTGAATCATGTTCCCTCTAACACGTATTTATTCAATACTATACATATTAAGTATACTAAGCATGGAATCATACCCAAAATTAGAATGCCCGTTAGTTTATCTTGTAATCCTCGTTTAAAATATTTCCAATAAATATTTCTTAAGGTAAAAGGGACCAAGACGAAAATAATCTTAAAAAAATCGATTTTTTGTTTTTTATTTAAAAAAATAACAAAGATTTTCTCTTTTCCAAAAATATATAATTTATAAGTATTCTGGTTAACCGAAACCCGTAAAATAGAAGAATTACAACGTAAACAGGAAGGAAATATGAAAGGGGGGGGGATTGTTTTTGCCAGTTTTCTCGAATCGTTTTCTTTCGACGCTTAGGTACATTTTGAAGAAGTTCTACTATTAGTATGAGTTAAGTTTGAAACTTGGCACAATTATTTATTATATGCACATGCTTCAAGTGAACCTAAAATTTTTGGAAACCCTGTTGAATATTTTTTGTAGAGGCTGATTTTGATGATGAAAAATTTCGTTTTGAATGTTCAACTCTAAAGTTTATTAAAATTTTTCAATTAGTAAAACAAATCTTAAATGAGGTTCTTGATATTGGTTGAACTGTTTTAGAAGTACAGAGAAAATTTCTAGTTAAAATTTTGTACCGTTAATGAAAAAAGTGTACCTAAATGTCTGTCGGTAATATTATTCTCGATAAAACAACATCTAAGTTCAGGCAATGTTTATAAATTTTTTTTTAATGAATGAAAGTTTTGAATAACACCATGATGTTCATTATAGTAGTTAAAAGGAATAGAAAAAAAATCACTTCAAAATAATTATTTTGTAAAAAGTTATACACGTTTGAAAAGTAAGAAGATCAAAACTGAACAGCACATTCCACATGAGGTCTTGCCAAACTTCTATATAAATGCAGAAGAAGTTTCTTAGATTTATTTTAAATAGATCTATTGATATACACAAGCATCTTATTGGCTGTCTTCTTAGCTATGCTGCACTGTTAACTAAACTTGAAGTCCTGATTTTTATGTTTGAAAGCTTTTTTTTTTCCTTGTCTAATACAAATGTCTATTACATATGTTAGTTTAGCTAAAGTATACGTAAGTACGCAATGCAATATTTACTAAATGCAGAATGAAGTAAGATAAAAGTTTTGGAATGTGGTTCTAATTGGCTACCAACAACGACAAAATTTTGGTAAGCCTAAGAAATTTTTTGGGCTTACTGGCCACTGGCCATTATTTATTTATTTATTTTGTATTCTCTTAATAAGACTTTCCACTCAAATGTGGTTAGGTGGGACTAGGTGTTTGAACTTTTCAAAATTAAACCAACATTTTTTAAATAAAAATGTCAAATCCAGGAATAACATTTTCTCACCGAGTTCTTTAGAACAAAAAAACCACCAATTAATAAATAAATAAACAAATTTTTTTAAAAAAAGTTCAAATCAGAGTCTTAATTCAAAAGGTATTTGGGGGAGGAGGACAAACAGACCGACTCACCGACAGACACATTTTTTTTTTCATCTCAAAACACAAATTTCCAGTTTTTAATTTGTCGATTTTTTTTGTTTATTTTATTCATTTTTTGACTGAAATTTTTGCATTAAGCCATTTTTACTGCTTTTTACTCCTTTTACGTTAAAAGAATAGTAAGATAAAAAGCAACACAAGTCCAAACATTTTTACAGCATAGGTTTTTGTGCCTTTAGATTACTTTTCTCGTTTGTAAAAATATTAACTATTAGGGCCATGCTCCACATTAGCGTGAAACGCGACCGAAACTGAAGGCAGAAACCGAAAATCCGGGTACTTTCCATAGGAACACCATTGAATCCATTTTACGCTTCTGCCTATTTTTTCTGCTTTACGTCGATGTGGAGCATGGCCCTTACAGCTGTTATTTTTAACACTAAAAAGCAAATTCTACTATGGAAGACATAAAACTATCCTTAAAATAGGAAAAAAATATGCAATTGCAGCATGCATTGTTTTAGAAAATAATCATGAAATGGAATACAAGAAAATGTTTAATAAGTTTTTAAAATTGAATGCAAAAATAAATGGATAATTTAGAAAGCTTTTAGGGAACCCATTCGTTCTTTAGTCAATATTTTTTATTTTATATGTGGTTTCTACTTTATGTACAAAATTGTACAGAGAAAAGTATTTCCCTATATTGTGCCTTTAGAGTAACCGAGAATCTAACTAAAAAGACCTTTTCTTCTAAAAAGACCCTTTTTAAGATATGTTTCCTTTATTTTTTTTTTCTGCGATGTAATATTTCTATTAAAAACTTTTTGCTCATTTAAAAAGAAAATCTCGGCCAAGAAATGACAGTTCACTATAGCTTAAGAAATGAAGAGAAAATGGGACAAGGGTCCATCCTCCCTTTTCCCTTCACAAATGCGCAACTGCCGCTGGGGGCAAGGTGTAGTGACGTAACAATCACGTGAACAAGGTTCTGCCGCTTGTTTTCGATAGGATTGAGATCTGAGCCGATTCTCTCACATTTGAGGGATTCGCCTCTGTGGAGTCAGCTCGAAATTCTCTCTCGTTTTTCCTGCTTAAGAAATAAATACCTGAGGATTGTTTTTTTATTTCTGTAACATAGTGGGTTGTAGAATATTTCAAGGTGATTCTTACATGATTTTTGACTGCATGCAAAAAGTGTTTAAAACTTTCAGATCATTTCTTTTCTGAAAGTTTTAGTTTAAATGCCCCGGACAGGACAAGGCATTTGCACTGTGATCTGCATAATGTGAAGTGACAAGTTTGGAAAATTGTAGTGGTCAGTGTCAGAAACTTGTAAATATAGCATGGATAAAATCAGTAAATAAGCGCTTATTCTTTTTTTAGTGTACATAAAAATTGTGAAATAGAAAGGAATAGCTTTAGAATGGCAAGTAATTTTCTCATGAAACCAAAGTTAACTCAAGTGGAAAAGGATAAAAACACTCGTAAATGTGTAATACTTTCGTTTGTGATCAACATTCTAATCTTGATAAGGGATGAAACTTTAGCAGCAAATCTTTCATACAATCCTGCATCTACTGTTTCATCAAATAAAGGTAAGATTTTTTTTTCAAAGATTCAGCATGCTTTGTACCGTTTTCATAATATTTAAAAAACGAATAAACTGAATCAGTACCTAGTACATTTGCTAACATATAACGTGATTTAATGCTTTGTGCAAATACGTGAAGAAAAAGTATTTCTCGAGAGCGTTTTTTTTTTAAATACGCATATCTACTAAACTATATTAGATGCGAAAAACAAAATCACTTATGTCATAGAGTAAAATGTCATGAATGCGCTATGCAAATAAAAGTAGAAAATTATATTTCGTCGATAACGCTACTTATGTGCACTAATTTTGCTTAAAATCCTCAGGGCATTTGATGAAACTTCTACAATTTCATTTTGTAATCAAGGAATAAAGTTGATGCTTGATTAGAAAAAAATAAAACTGTGCTATTCAGCTCCTTCGATTTAAAAATAACATACCAAAACTATGAAATGTCTTAATATATAGATCATGTCTTTTTTAAAGCTTAATTTGGATTAATTGTCACTCAATATAATTTTTTACAGCAGGATTCAATTAACTAAAAGACAACGCTCTGTTGCTGTTTTTAGGTTATAAAAATAATTACAGTTATGTATCTAAAAATAATCCTAGTTAAATAGAAAACTAATATACGAACATTAAATAACCGTAACGAAACTCATAGAAGCCGTTTCTGGTTATATTTAGGATCAAATCTTTTTCATTTGGAACTTCTTGTCTCATTTTTATATAATTGTCTCTAAATATACAAAAAAAGTTTATCGGATGCGCAAATTGTGGCATATATAAATGGTAATGCTCTTCAGGTTGCACATTATTTTTCCTGAAAAGGCTTCTCCTTTTCTACCTCTCATTCACTATTTCCATGTTTTTAATTTGTTTTCTGAATTTTCAGTATACACTTCTTCAACTTAATTGTTTTGTTTATATTATCTTCATATTTTGAAGATGTAAAAGTTTTAAAAAACATTGTCAATGTTTTTTTCATTGTTATTTGTTATACCGAAAAACTTAAAATTTGAGTATTACACACTTGAAGATGTTTTTTCTTCTTTGAAATTTTTGGGGTAAAGTCCCCAATAAGATTGCAGTTTTTAATATGGAGTGACTATGTATTTTATAATGAATGAATGAATTGAAAAGGAGGCGCCCCTAAGGCAGCGCAAGCACAGCGACCACAGGTCTATTGTACTATACCCGTTAGGATCTTAAGTAGAGCCCAATAGCTGAGATGAACTTAAGCAGATGTCTAACAAGAATGCTAGACAGTTCGTGAGGATCTAAACAATGGTACTCCAAATGTTCAAACCTGTGGGCAGAATAGAAATCACATTCGCACAAAACATGCCCTGAGCTTTCTTCTACCTCTAGGCAGCATCTGCAGGTTGGGTCATCAGTGATACCCAACAAGTTTAGGTGCCTATTAATAGAGCAGTGTAGACCTCAACGAGGGTTGACTTTTTTGAGAGATTTAGCTTGTCTCTGCGAGTCGGACTGAAGCCACCTGGCATATGAGTCCCGCATAAGCAGGTTTCTTATAGTATTCCTGACTTTGTTATAGGGCAGACCAAGAGCAGGTTCAGGACCCACGAATGGTGTGTTGGAGCCCAATTTGGCAAGCTGATCAGCAACTTCGTTTCCATCAATATCACGAAGGCCAGGGACCCAGTAGAGGGTAACCTTGTTCTTACTGGCGAGCCTTACCAGTGCATTGTGGCACTCCCAAACTGACTTGGTAGTAAAGCAATAGCTATTGAGGGCTTTTAAGGCGGCTTAACTATCAGAGAAAATTTTTAAAAACTTACCAGTTAAGCCGCGATTAAGGCAATTGGTTACACATGCCAGGATGGGGAGCCACACAAAATACGGGTTTTTTTTCGAACTTATTTTTCATAAAACGAAACTATTTAAAATGGTTTGCTTAAAATTGATCACAGGTGCCTTCTGTAATGTTACTTTGCAAAAGTAAAGTCAAGTAAGGTCGTATTTTGCGCACATACCTGCCTAGTGTCCCATTAACAGGACGTTAAATAACTTAATAAATATGGCAACGGCGATCTATTTGACGCTTAAAATGTATGTAAACCATTTCAAGTAAGAGTTTTGAGCAGATAAAATTTGAAAAAAAAAAAGTTAAAAAAAACCTTGGGCTAAAATGGATTCAATTTAAAATAGAGGAAACTATATATAAAGCAAACAAAATATAATGGCAAAACTGATTCTATTTTAGTTGCATGGCGGGTGATCCTTCTGCATCTAATAATCCCAAAGAACACACTATATTGAAAAAAATATAAAAATTGTAAAGTTTTTTCCTTTTGTTCACCATACAAGGCATGTAATAAAAACTAACGATGTCGTAATTACTGTAACAAAATACAGATTCAATGAAACAAAACTAGATTTAAGAAATCGGCTTACGATTTGATTATTTATTTATTTTATTTATTTATTTTGGGGAACTTAATAATTTAGGCCTGTAGAAATAACTATTTACATCATTAAGTTCAGTTAACATCTAATTAGAGTTAACTGGTATCAAATAGTCAATGGAAAAATGACTTCTTGATAACTTTAAAAATAGGTTCTTATCATTGTCACGATTATTTCGAAACTTCGGGGAAACTATTTTTTCAGGATAAATTGTGTCATCTACACATTTAGTTATATGAAATCGTTAATATAGGAGTGCACTTCTCTTGCATACACCAATATTGATTAAGATGCTTCATGTTCTAAAGGTAAAAAAAAAGGAATGAGGTGGAAGTAGAGAATGGTTGTTAATTTCGCAGTTTTTCGTAGCATTTTAAACCCTTAAAAGACGGAGAGAAATGTGTGGCATCTCTCGTACTTAGTTGTTTGACAAATTGAATAATTAGCTAAAAGTAATAGAACATAAGCATTGAGTCCCCCCCCCCTACCCGAGCCAAAAAGTTAAGACTAAGGCAGAACTTCAAGCAATTCGCAACTATGTGTTACCATCTAGAGATTGCAGTTTCGTGTACATTAGGACTCATTATTGTAGCTTAGGCAGTAATCTTACTGGGGGGGGGGGATTCTCTTACATACCTCCTTTCTGTAAGAACATTTTTGCCTCAAGCTCGGTTACTGCCTAAGCCATACTGATGACTCCTGATGAAAACAAAACTACAGTCTCTGGATAATATAACCAAAACGGCGGTGCATGGTATGTCATGACACTTTCTGGTATTTTATAATCTGATCCTATTTGAGTGTGCGTTTTATCATTCAGCTATAGTTTTCTCAGCAGTATAAATATTGAACCTTTTACCTAAAAGGACGAGGGAGTGTCCACAGTGACCACTGGAATATATTATAATTAAGGCGACAAGGGACTATCATTTTCTTCTTTAGCAATTTTCAATGATTTTTTTCGAAATTTGCAGCATAGCTATATGTTGCTAATACTAACACATATAAAATTTTTCGTTGAAATATTTTAAAATTAAATTTTTTTTAAATTTAAAATTTGAATTTTAACACTGTTTTTATATTATTCCTCGGCCTGAAATTTCATCAAAATGACAAAATACAAGCAAAATGTGGAACATAAAACACCAGAAAATAAAATGATGGGAGTACTTTTTCCATATATTGTGGCAAAAATTAAAGAAAAAAAACCAAACTAAAATCTACATTTTTTTTGTAAAAGATATCCATATTTCAATAAAACATAGCAAATATATTCTACACAGCTAATAAAATAGAAAATTCCCTCCTAACAAAATGTTAACGAACTTCTTAAGTTCATGGTACAACATTTTTAGCAAATTTAAATTAATAATTTTTCACACTAGACCAGTATGAAATTTGTAAACACGCGTAAAATTATGTTTTGAGTAAATAAACATTTACTGTTTTACTGCTGTATATTTCAAAATTAAATTAGTTTTAAATACAAATTCACCACAAATAAGATAAAGCTATTTATTTACAATATCAATAACATGTATTTCAATCATATAGTTTTTAGAAATATCATCAAAGAAAAACCGATGTTTTGACCATTTTTTGCTCATCTTAAAGTCCCTTCTCACCTTGAAAAAAAAAAGAAAAAAAAAAAAAACGAAACTTGTCCTTCCTCCAATTCATTGTACCATGAAAAAGTGCTCTGATTTCTAGTTTTATTTTTACTTTTATATTCTTCTAGCTGATGGGGACTGTAAATACTATAAACAGAAACCCTCATACTGCTCACAGGCTAATCCGTAGCCATTGCTCTTTGAAAGAGAAACTAACTCTACAATTTGGCTTGTAGAAATATTATCACTGAACATTATTACACTTAGTTATTATAGGTAAACAGCCATTTTTAGTGGAGTGTCTTATACATGTTTTTTCATTGTTGTGGTTTTTTCAACCCGTGGAGGACCTAAACTTCTAAAGTTAAATATTAAACTTTGTGATGAAAGTTAAAAAAAACATAGTATAACTCTTTTGTCAATATATACAATACATATAATGATTTTGATCTGTCAATAACATGAAACAATTCAGTTACTATTCAGTTATTTTAATAATTCAGTTAGAATTTGATATTTGCTTACTGCTTTATATAATTAGTTTGAATCAGAAACTAGACGGATAATGTCATTTGAATTATGTCAATATTACCTAGATGTTTAAGATGAACATTAAAAGTGAAACAAATTAGCCATTTTTCACTTAAGACGCTAAATACACATTGCACATGAGTAAATGCTAAAAAAACACCTGTATATTTCAGAGAAATGAGCAATTATCAAATAAACAAATAAGTTTTATTTGCAAGTCATCGCCTTTATTTGCTTTGAAAACAAATTTTCTTCGTTTTCATCGAAAATTTTTGGTATTTTTTTAGAATCAAAACGCGATAGGTGGTTCTTTTTTGAGTGATGCGATAGCATTTCATAAAATTATAGTAGTTTTGTTCGAATCTTAAAAAATACATTTCTAGTTTATAGACATTGTCTAAAAACTCAGAGGTCGTACAATTTTATTTCATTGCTAATTGTTTTAAATGTTTAAGCATAAGTAGCAGCGGTTAAGAAACACATGATATGTGTTTGCCTAACAAATATTTGTTATTAAATGAAAAGTATTCTTATCCCTACCCTTTTCACAATCGTATTTTCACTACTCCCACTTGTGAAAATGCAAAGACATAAAAGAAAAGATAAAAAAAATATAAATTCACAATTTCTAACTTTGAAATTTAAAGCTATTTACAATTCTCAAGCATACCAGATGGATGTTTTGTATTCCCAAAACAACACTTTATAGAACCATAATGGAAACTTCCTTTTTTTCTCAATGTTTACCGAAAATATTCATTAATATTTTTTGCCTATTATTTTAAACTGGCAATACACCAAATAACTAAAAACTATTTTTTGCTTAGTACACTAAAGTAACTTAATATATTTGCTTGTGCTTGATATTTCCTTTTTGATCTCAACTTTTTATTTGTTTTATGTGCAAGCAAATAGTTTTTGTTCATTTTGAGAAGGATTTTTTTTTAACATGTAACTTGCACTTTTTAACTGCAAATATTAGAAAAAATAATCGCAATAGTGAATATTTTATCCTTAAATAAAATTAAGAACGTGCTGTTATGCGAATTGCTGATTTCCTAAATGTCCCTGGTGAATAAGTATTTGAACATAATATTGGATTTCAGCTTTAGTAAAGGGGACAATTTTTCCTGGCTTTCTTTGTCAACGGAAGAAAAAACGTCGAGCATTAGAGATAATAATATAATTAGCAAACTGTTTCATTGTGGCACGTTTTATTTTTGAAAGCCGCTTTCTGTCTAATTGAAAGGAGAAGAATAAAATGTATCATTTAACTTAGAAAAGAGATTCAACCGTAGAATTATAGTGGAATAAATAAGAGTGAAGTAGTCGAAATTACGCTGTTTATAACTCAAAATAAAAGACTTAAGCATGTTGATAAATATTAAAGCAATTAAGTTTGACAGGAAACATAAAATAAAATCACTGTTTTAAAATTTAATGTTTAATATTTTGCATTTCAGTAAAGTATTTTAATTTTTCCATAATTGAAGGGCAGGTGGATAAAGGTTATATGTGATATTTGAAGAACTTACTTTTTACCATGGATTAAGGTTGATTAGTCCATCAGTATCATGTCCCCTTGGTCACAGAACTGGTTGGTAGCTAAGAATATGACCCCGTTTTATTCGTTGAGAAAAATCCATTAAAAAAAATAACGCAAATTTTTTTTTGAAAGCTTTTTCTAGAAATTTTAAAAAATGTCACATATCACCTTTATCCACTTGCCCCTTCAATTATATTTATTAAAATTGTCTTTTTTGTTGAAAACATATCGTTCCAAATGATTGTTATACTCATTCAGCACCATGGATAGTAAAACTGGTAACCCAGATCCCTTCAATTTATGTTTATTAAAATTGTCTTCTTTGTTAAAAACATGTCGTTCCAAAAAAATTGTTATACTCATTCAGCTCCATTGGATAGTAAAACTGGTAACCCAGATCCCTTCAATAATGTTTATTAAAATTGCCTTCTTTGTTAAAAACATATCGTCCCAAACTGGGGTGCCCACCGGGGGGGGGGATTATGGTGCAAGTTGCGTCATCAAAATTTGGGGGGGGGGGATTTTTTTAAAACAAATGTATTTATTTATTTAAATTATTTATTAATTTATTTTTTTAATTAAAATTATTCACTGGTTTTTAAATAAAAATTATTCATTATTTTTTTAATTTAAATGTTTTCTTCATTATTATTTTAATTAATTAATTTATTTATTTAGTGTGTGTGTGTGTGTGCTTGGAATGTCTGGAAGAGAAAAAAAGCGATTCTATTCTGCGCATACTTAGTACTTTTAAAAAATTTAAAAATATATAAAAAAAATTATAGTTATAATTTTAAAAAATAAAAATATTTAAAAAAATATTTTTTAAATAAATAAATAATATTTAAAAAAAATAAATAATGTTTAAAGAAGAAATAAATTATATTTAAAAAAATAAATGAAATAAAAAAGAGGGATAGAAGTAAAAAGAACAATAGGGTTGTGATTTTTTTTTGGGGGGGGGATGAGCGCCATTGAGCTCGGGAGGGATGGGCACCCCTGGTTCCAAATAATTGTTATACTCATTCAGCACCATGGATAGTAAAACTGGTAACCCAGATCCCTTCAATTATGTTTATTAAAATTGTCTTTGTTAAAAACATATCGTTCCAAATAATTGTTATACTCATTCATCACCATGGATAGTAAAACTGGTAATCCAGATCCCTTCAATTATGTTTATTAAAATTGTCTTCTTTGTTAAAAACATATCATTCCAAATAATTGTTATACTCATTCAGCTCCATGGATAGTAAAACTGGTAACCCAGATCCCTTCAATTATGTTTATTACAAATTGTCTTCTTTGTTAAAAACATATCGTTCCAAATATTTGTTATACTCATTCAGCACCATGGATAGTAAAACTGGTAACCCAGATCCCTTCAATTATGTTTATTACAAATTGTTTTCTTTGTTAAAAACATATCGTTCCAAATAATTGTTATACTCATTCAGCTCCATGGATAGTAAAACTGGTAACCTAGATTATGATCAACTTTCAACGTAATAATCATGTATCATTAAAGGTTTTTGGCAAAGATAAATGAAAAAAACAAAACAACATAGACTGCAGGTTCTTGACAAAAAAACAGTTATATTCTTGGATATTGAATTTCATTTGACACACGTTTTTTTTTTTAATTTTTTCTCAACTGTATAATTCGTTCATTATTAAAGTAAGTTTTATCGTACACAATTATTAATATACAAAAATATTGAAGGCGTGTTCGATTTCAAATTTTTCAGTGTTTTTTTACCACTTTTAGAAATGAATTTTACTTTGAACGATTAAATGAAACAAATGATAATGATCAAAAAGATAAACGGAAGAGTAAGTCATACACCTTTTACTATTACGCATAAAATTTTATAGAAACAAAAAATGTCTGTTTCATCTAGCTCTACATTAAAAATCGCATTTATTTTCAGTATATATTTAGCAGCCTGACTTTGTTTCACTTTATATTCATTTATTCATTATTTCATTCATTCTTACTATTTCCATCTTTGTTCGCAATACGGTCCTAGTTCATTATTACTTATTTGATTAATTGTTTTTTGCACTCAAAGCAATTTTTCATGCATTCATACATACCGATTTGTGCCATGATGTTTTTGACCACACTTTAGTGCATTGATATTCCTATTCTTCGATTTTCTTATTCAATCACTTTCTTATTCTTATTCATTTGCTTATTCTTTCTTTATTCATTCCTTCATTCACTTTCTTATTAATTTTCTTACTCTTATTCATTTTCTGCTTCTTTCTCCTTTCATTCATTCATTCATTCTTAATATTTCCATCTGTGTTCGACAAGACGGTCCTAGTCCATAATGAGTTATTTGATTAATTGTTTTTTGCACTCAATGAAATTTTTTATGCAAGTATACATACCGATTTGTGCAATGATGTTTTTGACTACATTTCAGTGCATTGAAATTCCTGCTCTTCTATTTTCATTCATTTCATCCGCAAAGCATATGTCTTCACTCATTTCAGTCAACTTTAAACTGATTGAGTAGTATAATTGTTGTACCGTGTTTCATTTCCGTGTATTGATTGAATATTCTGGGATTTCAAACGCAAACACATTCATTACTGACATTCATCACACAGAAAATTATATAATTTCTCACTGCATGTTAGAGTTGATGGAGAAATTGATGTAGTGTAAACTAACAGTATAAAGTTGGTGTTTAAAGTGCAAAATGTTTAAAAAGTCTCAAGCTCATGTTTTGTGTTTAACTACACTGCAAAAAAAATGTTGCTTTTACTGTATAATACCGGCAGCAGAGGTTCCAGTTTGAAACTAAAATGCGCAGTAATTGACTGTACAACTAGCAATTTACATGTTATTTCTGTAAAGCAGCTATTGTACAGTTAAATACCACAGTTTTACAGTTTGTTTTCACAAAAGTATACTGTAAAAAAATAGTATATTGCTGGCAGCAGAGGTTTCGGTTTAAAACTGTAAACTGTACAGTAATAAACTGTAAAATTAGCAATTTTTAGTTTGTTACTACAAAATTAGCTGTTTTATACTATAAAAAACATACTTTTTTTGCAGCGCATTGACTCTCTATAACGCCATTAAAATTAGAATATTAATATTGGAACATTTTCTAAATTGAATTTTTTTTCTGCATCATGTAGAATGCTTTGAATAATGTATAGAGCTTTCAATTTGATATTTTATTTCCTAAATGTTAATTTTATTCTTAATTTGGCATGCTTTATGGACTGATCATTTAAAAATAATTATCTACTTTTTTCACTTTAATTTCAAGAAATGGCGGACCTTTTCTGAAAGAAATTTTAGTTTGGACCATCAATTGAAATAAATAAGTGACAAAACATATTTATGCGGAATGGTAAACCATACAGAAAAAAGCAAAAATAAATTTGAATGAGATGAAATATCAGTGCTTTATTAAAAACGGGGTGTATCGTCGCAACAGCTGGGTGATTTGAAACAAAACTTCCAGACCATACAACGAAATTCTTCATAAATATACCATCGGGTATTTTTGACAGTTAATCTTTTTTAAAACGTAATATCATAAGACGTAGGAAAAAAATATTTTTGTCATTCTTGCAACGCTATTGGCTCATAAGCAAGGATGCAAACGGAACGCTAAAAATATATCAAGTTTTTATCGTCTGCAAAATTTGTATGTAAGTAAAGACCTCTTTATATTTCAAACCTAATAGTATTTTTTAATTTTGCATATATCTTATCAACATCGCATGGCATTACATAGACATATTTTTTTAAGTTGCGTGATAAAAATTAAAAATTCTTCTTATTGTCATAGGATAAGGCGTTGCAGGGCAAACCGAAGCACCTTGATAAGTTGTTCCAAATCCAACTTATCTGAAGGAAATTGTTTGAAAAATTACTATTAAAGCCGTGATTCTTCTAGTCAAGACTTGGACTAGGATTTATTATTGTTTACTCATTCTTGTGAGCAACTAGGTCTTATAATAACAGAAAGTTAAAGATTTAAAAAAAAAAAATTTTGCTTCAGGAGACTTCTTATTTAAAATACTTGGGGAAGAGTCATACAGACTCTATATAGGAATAGTCCAGAACACAGACAACGATGAATACGTAGGAAAATCTTACAAGGCTACCTCCGAACCCTGGGATTTCAAGAAACTAAAGAACATGGGTTGAACATGCGTTTATCCCAAAAGATGTTATGAACAAATTTAAGCCAAGCCACAACTGCTCGCTTTAAGAACAAGATTGCTGTTGTGGACGATATGAGTGACTTCAATTTATATTAAATCTTTGTTTTTCAAGTCAAATGCATTTTCTTAAAATTAATTTCAAACTTTCGTAAGTTCAAAATTATTTTCGATCTTTGACAAATCATACGTTTACTGGTATAGGTAATAAACTTTTATTTGACAGTAACTATGTATTGCAAATATGTATTGCCAGTAATTATGTGTTCTTATTCTCACCCAACAATATTAGTATGATTTGTGAGACTCTTTACAAGTTAAATTGAAAAACGTAAAAAAAAATTAACATGTGTTCCAATTGACTCCTATCAGCGGGGTGAATCGGAGCACATTTGAACGATTATATATACAAATAATAACTGTTTAACATGTTTTGTTTTTGCTTGGAATATCAAAAGTATAGCATTTAGTAATTTGTTTTCCAAGAAAACCAAATTAGAAAGATTTAACTATTTTTTTATTTTTTTACAACCAAAGCTGAAAAGTGAACCGATTCACCGCGTTTTACGGTACAAATAATGCATTTACATTTCTGTGCGAAAGCTAAATTTACATCCGAATTTTGATTTTTAGTTAAAATAGATACTATTTCTATATTACATTCTATCGACAGTTATATGCAAACTACGTTTTTCTCTCAAATAAAAATTACTCACCAGCTAAGGTTTTTTTTCTTTTGCACTCAAATCCAACATCAAAAAGATAGACAGAAAAAGTATACCATTAAGGCTCGCCTTATTTTCTATCTGCTTTTTATTAGAATATACACTATATTGGCTTGAGACACATGCTTTTATTTTGTTCCCATTCTTTTTGAATGTTCCTTCTTCGCTGAAAAGAGTAGCATAAGAAAAGTAACACCTTCTTTTAGATACAGAAAAAATCGAAGTGTCTTTTTCGACCTTCAGTTTTTACAGGAAAATATGCTAGTTATTTTCACAGTGTATTATTATTTCTATCTACTTCTATACCATATTATTATTAAAATATTAAACATTTGAAAAATGGCATGCCTTTATGATGGTAGACTGATCAAATATACCATACCATTAAGAGATGTATGTACTACCAACGCCTCCTAAATACTAAATGCCTATAACATTTGCTTCGCTACCGTAGAGATGGGTTCAACATTAAACGCCACCTTGCGGCAATCCGATGATGTCGTTGTTATTTTTCGATTGGTTAATTTTTAAATTTAAATTTAGAAATGAACCAATCGTTAATTTTTGGAAGAACTCCGGTAGATGGCAGTGTATCGTGAACCAAGGGAACTTTTCAGCTATTGGCGATGGATCCAAACAATATTCGAGTTAAATTTTTTGGTTGGTTGATTTTTAAATTTAAATTTAGAAATGAACCAATCGTTAATTTATCTTTCTCGAAGAACTCTGGTAGATGGCAGTGTATCGTGAACCTAGAATGAAATCTTGCTCTGTGCTAAAAACCGGGAAGTTTCAGGCATTTAGTATTTAGGAGGCGTTGGTACTACACGGCGTTTTTTGTCCAGTAACTGAATTTGACCATAAGGCAGAGAAGGAAAAAAAAATATTTTCGGCACAATGCAGTAAAATTATGTGACAATACACACAAGTTTTTATTTTTCATGCATCTTAAATCACAACTCTGAGAGTAAATTCATTGATTTATTGAAACCTTTAAATACAAATAAAATCTTACATTTAGAATGCTTTGATTTTTTAAAAATTTTTTGTTAAAAAATAATTCCTTTTGATGAATTTTTAACAAATTAAAAAAAAAACAATCAAATAAAAAGCAAGTAATATAATGTATGTCAGTCATTGTCATATAATAAAAGTTTATTTTTAGATACGTTGAAAACTATAGTTATAAAACTAAGAGTTCCATTATTTTTCTCATACCTTGTAAACGTTTTTTTCTTTGATGAAGCAAATAAAAAGCAACTATCAGTTACATCTGCATTATACTCAAATCTTTTGTTGGAAAAACTACTGCCATTTTCCACAGTTCAAAACTGCATTAATTATTAGTACAGCTACATAACCAAAACATGTAAATCCTGCAAAACTATTGGAAAAAACAAATGATCTAAATAAATACTCTTAAAACTGAAAAGACTCACAGAAACTTTTTCATTTTAAAAGCCGGGACTTATTTTTCTTACTTAAATTAGTTATTATTATTACCATGTTTTCATTTCACTTTCCGATACCGAGCGTATAAACTGTTTTTTTCATTTATTTTTGTTTATGGTTTTTCAACTTAATAATTAGGTTTTTTCCGGAAAAAATAAACTAAAAAGCTGAAGATCTAACTTTTACCCATAAATTTTCTATGGTACATATCAGCCCTAAACTCGATTCTAAAGTTTCAAGCTAGTAAGTTATCTAATGCACTCAGGTTTTCATAGCATGTGCTTCATACATAAATATATTATTCAGTGTTGTTTGAATAAATCCTATAGAAAAGCAGTAAGAATAGAAATCCTATAACAAATGAAGAAGCAATAAGCACGCACTTCTTAGACGATTTCACAAGTCACGAAGACTTTCCAAAATACTTTTTCTCACTCGAAAAATACACCAGCTTTCGAATTTTTGTTCTTAGAAGGTGACGTAATCCAAAGGCTACGTCTTAGAGAGCACATGTTTTCTGTTGTAAATACCCTACGCAAATTCAGTCCGATTCCAAATCCGCAACCAGATTTCTATTGATGATATATCGCTCAATAATGATTATTAAGATGATTTCTTTTTATTTTTGTTCTAAAGTTTTAATTAATTTGTTTTATTTCTGGAAACGGGAAGTAAAAGGAATGTCGGAGTGCATTATTTTTTGAAAAGAAAAAAAGTTTTTGTCTAAAAGCAGACGCTTTTTTTCTGATGATTTTTTTATTTAAGAATATTATTTATCTGTTTTCTAATATATACATAGATGATTATTCATTCTTCATTTTTGTAGACCCCTCCCCTTTTTTAAAAAAAGCAAAGAGCTATATATGAATTTTCCTTCGTTGGTTTTTTTTAAACGGTTTCAGAATTATTTTCATGAAAAAATATATTAGCTACATAGCTTAAAAGGTGCTAAGAATAATTACTTGTTTATTTATACATTTCATCAGATAAGGAAGGCATAGTTTGTTCTTAACCATCAGCTTTAAATGCTAAAAAGGTATGTTTGACATAATTGCAGTATTTCCTAATGAAAAGATTAATCAGGTGCTGAGATGTCAATGTTGCTATTCAAGAAATTAAGCTGTTTTAGTTCTTGAAAAAACTTGTTTTTTCCTCATGAATGTACATATGCATGTGCGAACAGGCTAAAAAAAACTATTTTGCATTTATTCGGGGTGAGTAAAAAATGAATTTTATGCCGAAATTTGAGGGACTTTTTCTCGTAATTATAATACTTCATTTACGATATGAATAGGAAGTAAAAATGTCATCTAATAAAAATGACATAAAACTTAGGACACCGTTGTTTAAGAATTGTGTTGATTTTGTTACAGTCTTCTATATCTAATGTACATGAAATGTATCGAATGCATAAAAAAATCTAATTTCGTACTTCATCGGATTTGCACGTATTAAAGTGTGCTATTGAACTTCGACCATTTATGGAAAACGGTAGCTGGTCCGTTGGTCTGTATGTGTAGAGTGTTTTTCTGTGATAGCTGTAGAATAAAAATTGCTGCATGCAATCCAAAAATTTGGTACACATACGTACCATAAGTCCTTATGTGACTTTTTTGGGCCAAAACCTCGAAAAGAGGGGAGGAATCGGACCTTTTCTCCGCTTTAGGTGACAATTGTAGCTCAGGACGTAACGGGCAGAATCAAACATCAGTTGGTCGATTGGTGGTCTGTATAATAGGGTGGGCCGAAAAAACACTTTTTTTTATTTCGAATTTGTAATAGCGCGGAAAAGTTGCGAATTATGAAGACAAAAAGAAGGAAAAAAAAAATATCGAAATCGGTTGATATCTTCCGATCGCGCATAAGGCCTAAAATTTGACAAAAAATGAAAAAACTTGATTTTCGCGATTTTTTTTTTAATTTTTAAATTGGATGTTTTCGAAATGTAATAGTGCGGACAGGTAGTTAATTGTGAAGCCAAAAAGAAGGAAAAAAAAATTATCAAAATCCATTGATATCTTCCGATCGCGTATAAGGGCTAAAATTTGACAAAATATGAAAAAAACTTCATTTTTCTGATTTTTTTTTTTTTTTAAATTTTGAATGAAATGTTTTCATAATTTTTTTGCGCGGAAAAGTTTATCATTATGAAGACAAAAAGAGGGATAAAAAGGAGGAAAAAAAATTATCGAAATCGATTAATATCTTCCTGTCGTGCCTAGGGCCTAAACTTAGTCAAAAGATGAAAAAACATCATTTTTGCGATTTTTTATTTAATTTTTTGAATTAGATGTTTTCGTAATGCAATAGTTTGTAACGTTTACTAATATAGCCTTAAAACATTGTGCTTTGATTTTGTTTTGGTCAGTTAATATCTTCCGGTTTCACATTAACCCCAAAATTACCCAAAATAATAATTTAAAAAAAGTTAACATTTTTACGCGTTTTTGGTTTTTGATGAATAATTTTTTGTGAAACAATCGTAGTATTTTTTGAGACAGACTGACAATAAGATAGAAAAACAAACTACCACAGGTTCAGTCGAGATTATTCAGTTACGAAAAGCCTTAGAAACTCTCATGCGTAGACGTCGGGCAGCAATACAGGCAACGTTGCTCGCCCGGCAACGGCTCTCTTCCACTCCATCGCCGCCTTCCTAGTTGTCTGCCTATATTGTTTTTTCAGTCTGCGTTTCTATGTAGTAATCGCAGAGTACTATTATTTAGTTCAATCTAGCTGTTTTCATTTTGAAATTCTTGTAGTCTTCTGTAATGATGTAGTTTTCTGCTCTGTGTGAACTCGGTGATTTAACGAAAAAGTTATACAATTGCCGAGCCAAATAACAAGACAAATACTCTAATAACAAGATAAATATTTGGCTGCCCCACTTTTGGTACTCCAAAAGAACTGCCATCAAACAAGCCGTCCACTGGCAAGGTCAACATTAGGTGCCGTACTCAAGGAAGGTTAAATTTGGCACTAGAAATTAATAATGGTGTCCTCGCCAGCGGGCAGTTAGTTTGATGGCAGTTCTTTGGAGTGCCAAAAGTGGGGCAGCCAAATATTTGTCTTGTTGTTAGAGTATTTGTCTTGTTATTACATAACTTTTTGTTCAATCACAGAGTCCGCAAACAGCAGAAAACTACATCATTACAGAATACTACAAGATTTTCAAAATCAAAACAGCTAGATTGAACTAAATACTAATAGTACACTGCGATTACTACACAGAAGCGCAGACTGAAAAAACAATATAGGCAGACAGCTGACATGATCTTAGGAAGGCGGCGATGGAGTGGAAGAGAGCCGTAGCCAGGCAAGCGATGTTGCCTGGATTGCTGCCCGACGTCTACGCATGAGAGTTTTTAAGGCTTTTCGCAACTGGATAACATCAACTGAACCTGTGGTAGTTTATTTTTCTATATTATTGTCAGTCTGTCTCTAAAAATACTACGGTTGTTTCACAAAAAATTATTCATCAAAAACCAAAAACGCGTAAAAATGTACCTTTTTTAATATATTATTTTGGGTAATTTTGGGGTTAATGAGCAACCGGAAGATATTAACTGACCAAAACAAAATCAAAGCACAATGTTTTAAGGCTATATTAGTAAACGTTACAAACTATTGCATTACGAAAACATCTAATTCAAAAAATTAAATAAAAAATCGCAAAAATGATGTTTTTTCATGTTTTGTCAAAGTTTAGGCCCTAGGCACGACCGGAAGATATTAATCGATTTCGATTTTTTTCCCCTCCTTTTTATCCCTCTTTTTGTCTTCATAATTATAAACTTTTCCGTGCGAAAAAATTATGAAAACATTTCATTCAAAATTTTTTCAAAAAAAAATCGCAAAAATGAAGTTTTTTCATATTTTGTCAAATTTTAGGCCGAATGCGCGATCGGAAGATATCAACCGATTTCGATAATTTTTTTCCCTTCTTTTTGTCTTCATAATTCGCAACTTTTCCGCGCTATTACAAATTCGAAATAAAAAAAAGTGTTTTTTCGGCCCACCCTATTATACAATATTATATAAGGTACGAGTTCTGATTCAATTTTGGAGTCAATATATAATGGAGAGGGGTAATCACTTGTTATTTATCTTGTTCTTGAAGCGTCAGTAGCTCTAACGGGGGGGGGGGTATGCTGTCGTAAGTTCTTTCATTTTCGTTGCAACAGCGATAACTAATAAAATATGGCAGCTGTTAAATAGTGAAATTTAAAATAAATGTGAACCTACATGGAAACAAGAGCAGATTCAATTTTAGCGACAGTCTTTCAAATGGTCGGCTGAATTTTGTCATGATTTTGGTTTAATTAAGAAAGCAGTGTGGAAAAGAAATCTCATTAAAATGTCGTTTTCACATAATATAGTTTTTGGCAAAACAACGGGAAATTTGCAATGATTTTACATTTTTATCATCTATGCTTATTTGTAACTAGCGGTACCCGCACGGCTTTGCCCGTGGTATAAAATTAAAAGTTCATTTGTAAAATAATTGATATCGCAGAAAAAATGCTCTATTTTAGTTGTAATTCAACTATAATTCCTTCAAAGTATGATATAAAAATCTGGTATGGACCCCACGCTACTTATTTTTACGTGTAAATTTCTTAGTAGATGCCTTAAGTGCTAAAATAGTGCTTGGAGTGAGCAAGATAACAGTTCAAACATTTATATCCCTAGTTTGCCACGAAACAATGCAAAAAAAAATGTTTTACAATGATTAATCCCCTAAATATCGCCGATTTTAACATCATTCAGTGGATTTTTCGCAAAATATCGCCAATAGCGCCAAATTGAGTCCAATTAAAAAAAAGAAAACAATTTTTTTCGCCAACTTGGTGATATGTCGCCAAAATGGCGGCAAATACTTGGCGACCAAAAGCTTGGCGATATAACGCCAAGTGGTCGTGCCAATTCATATCACTTTTGTCTGCATTGAAATGAACACTGATTTACTCCACAAAAGGGGTAAAACACCCCCTTGAGGACATTCGAATGCAACCCCAAGGAGAGATGCACAAAAATAAGCCAAAAGAGAAAATAAGAACAATTTTGTTGCTCACAGAAACTAACAGAAATCTTACCAAAGTTTAAAAGAAGAAGAAAGTTTTCTTTCCTAGCTTAAAAAACAAAACAATACATTTTCCGAAATGAAACACTTTAAAAAGAACGATGCAATATCGCAATTGATACGATATTTGGTTAATCTGTGCTTTAGGTACCCTTTTCTCGCTAAATGGGCGATAGGCGTGCCAAGCGTGGTAACCCTGACTGTTTTGCATAGTTTCTCTCGGAGCTTTCAATTCCACGAGACACGCAAAAACGCGCCATTTGGTGACTTTTTGAAAACGCGCCAAGTAGGGTCCCAAACACATTTTCACCGGGAAAAAGACAGGGATGCCAGATAATTGAAACAGAAAAATACTACGCCTCCTCTAAAAAATACTACAAAATACTACTGTTTCCAAACGTTGCCAAAATCAATATTGCTAAAATGCGAAATCTATGCAAATGAAAAAAAAAACCGCTAAATCTTTTAATTAAGTCATTAAAGTATATTGGAAACAGGGTTGCCAGAAAAATACTACGCTCCTTATTTGGGCCGAAAAAATACAACCGTCTTATCAAAAATACTACGTCTGGCAACGCTGGAAAAAGAACGAAACAAAAATAAGTATGAACACGTAACCATGGTAACAACATGAAAAGTTGATTTCCGTCGATAAAATAATTCATTTCATCTCTCTTTTCAAACAAATTTTATCCTCGAGCTATTACATTTAGAATCGTTTGGCTTGCTTTACTGAAGGTAAGCCTTGAATTCCGGGATTCTTAAAACAATTGTTACAGCTCTCCTGATGATCGTAGAAACTTCGAAAAAATGTCATTTTGTGCAGAAAATTTCAAGCTTTGGAATGATATAAGACTTGAAAATGTGTATGAAATATTTCTTTCCTATTTTATCGAATTTCCGCTAAGAATTCGAATAGAAAAAGAACGAAATGGAATTTTCGAAAAATCGCTTCGAGGTGCAAAACTACATGCTACAAACTAATTTTGTGCCAAGTGGCATGAAAATCGACCGAACGGTTTTGGCGCTACGTGCGTAACAGACAGACAGACAGAAAGAAAGAAAGAAAGAAAGAAAGAAAGAC